>PVLC010005892.1:55411-73124 GCA_004027655.1 Graphiurus murinus | reverse complement strand
GGTACTGGGGATTGAACTCAGGGGCATTCTACCTCCGAGCTATACCCCCAGCCCCATTTTTTATTCTTTATTTTGAAACCGAGTCTCACTAAGTTGCGGAGTGCCTCACTAGGTAGCTGAGGCTGGCCGCGAACCCGGATCCTCCGGTCTCAGCCTCCCGAATGCTGGGATTACAAGCGTGCGCCACCACGCCCAGCTAAAAAACACATGTATTTATTGAAGACCAAATAACCCAACATTTCTCATTACTCTTCCCTTTTGCATACTTTAACTATTTTACCTACTTTAAGAAATTAAAGTCCTTAACTGAAATAATTTCATTCAACTGTCAACTCCAAATCATTTCATATTTCCCTATGCCTCCACAGTTGCATGGGTGCTGGCAAAGTTTATCATAGATAAAGAATAATTTATTATAGCAATAGCTATAGAGTTAACTCAGCTATATACCATGCTATTCTCCATACCCCAAACTACTACATTAAAATACAGGTATTCAAATTATTTCTTCCACCTATAGTTAAGCATGTGATTCACATATCTAGCCTGGTAGATCTCTCTTAAGAACCGATGCACATTATTCTATTCTGAGTAAAACATTTAATACTTAAAATTTTTCACTTTAAAAAATTACCAGAGCCGGGCATGGTGGCCCACGCTTGTAATCCCAGCATTTGGGAGGCTGAGACCAGACGATCCGGGTTTGCGGCCAGCCTCAGCCACCTAGTGAGGCACTCCACTACTTTGTGAGACCCTGTTTCAAAATAAAGAATAAAAAATAGGGTTGGGGCTGTAGCTCGGAGATAGAATGTCCCTGAGTTCAATCCCCAGTACCAAAAAAAAAAAAAAAAAAAAAAAAAAAAAATCCATTATATCCTTATCTTCATTTAATATTTCTATTATTTTTCTATTCTAATATTTTTCATTCCATAAATACATTTCAGAAAAAAAACAGAAAACCTCACAAATAAGAGGAAAAGCGGCATGGATATTAACACATGGTGCAGTGAGCACACTGTAGTTGAAAATAGAGAAATACCTGTCTATGATATATGAATAAACACTGTATTTTCTCTACTGATGAGATTACATTCTAATAAACTAAGGCCAGATAAAAGGTAGGTCAAACTGACACAATAAAACTGCCATAAGGAGAGTTAAGAGGTTAAAAGTATAATTAATTGTTGGCTCACGATAATAGATTTTAATGCTGGTTTGAAATAAAAAAGCTACTTAGAAAAGTGAAGAAACACACACACACACACACACACACACACACACACACACACCCCTCTAAATGTTAGGTTCTGAGAGCTAGTCTTCACATTCTCTACTGTGACCAAAAAACAACAACAAAAAAGAATTCTCTTCTGCCTATGCTATTGAAGGTCACTGCAGGGAAACAGGATTAAACACATGTTTAGACATCCTTTGAACTAGGCTATGGACTAAACATACCCATTCCTGGAAAGGTGGTCTGTCATGATCTGGGTTTATAGTGAGTATGCAACTTAAAATATATTTGGGAACACCAACAAGAACATATGACTTAGTTTTGAATAATGTAACGAATGCTTATTTCTTAAACTATCAAACACATGAAAAATGACAGTCACCCTAATTGGGAGGGGGTTCCTAACCAACAATTAAATAATCAGCATGCATGCCAGCTGAGGGAAGATCAGATGCATAAAACTTGTCAGAGATGGGTGATATACAACTCCAGACTCATAGAGAATATAGTGGGGGAAAAGAAGAGCAAGAACCTTGAGAAAAAGTGATGTGTTCTAGTGATGTGAAAGTGTTCACGCTATATTTGTGTTCCCAAGGAAAAACTAATAATAATATAATACAAACAACAATCAATTGAATGATAGAAAGGGGATGGGAAATAACACTGAAGTAATAGCTTGAATCAACAGAATCCTCAGAGTAGTGGAGAGAGGCATATGCATTGTGCACACTGAACTATTATACAGGAAAAATACCTACTGTTTTAGTTTTTGCAACTTATAAAGAAATAGTTATAAGGATTTTCCTGAAATTAAAAACAGAATTAAGAAGGGATGAATAAAACCTAACAGTGACCAATAGTAAATGTCATACCAAAAATATGTGTCAAGAAGACAAAACAATAGAAACAAAGAAAATGAAGACAATAAATGCATAACAGATGACAATACTAACATTGAAAACATTTTAAAAATGCTATGGAAGCAATAGTGTGAATGAGATAAATGTCTGCATTAAAGATTTTCTTATTGAGGAAAAAAGCCTGCTATATATTGTCTAGTGAGATGAGAATAGTATCATGTAAAAAATATAAAACCCTATGTCCATCTAGTAAAAGCAAAAAGAGTCAGAAACAACATCAATATCAAAGTATAATTTAAAATAAAAGTATATGTGAAAAATATGTCTTAAAAATGCACTTCAAAGTGAGAATGCTATAATAATAAAACTGACCAAATAACACAAAATCAAAATGTTTACTTATTATTCAAGAACTATAGTTATAAACATTATATACATAAAAATTGCTAAGAAAGTATATTGTTAGTTTTCTCACCATATACACATACAAAAGAACAACATGTGAGGTCATGATATTTCGGTTAGCTTGACTGTTGGTAATCATTTCACAACTTACACGTAAATCAAAATGTCATATTTTACATTATAAATATACATCATTTTATTTACCAATTAGACTTCAATAGCTAGACAAAATAACAAATTGTTTACATACTGTCACAATATTATACAACAAATGAAAAATATTTATAACACATAAGATTTAAATCTTATAATTACAAAAAAGTTTCTGTATATCTATAAGAAAAAAACTTTGTTTTAATATTCAAGGATAGGATATGTAAATATAGAAATTGTATTTCAGAAAGAAGAACTAAAACTATCCCTTTTTGCAGATGACATGATTAGTTGACCTAACAAACTCAACCAAAAAACTTATAGAACTGATCAAATTCAACAAAGTGTCTGGATACAAAATCAATCTTAAAAAATCAGAAGCTTTCCTGTATGCCAACCATGAATCCACTGAAAAAGAAACCCAAAAAAACAATTCCACTCACAATAGCACCCTGAAAAATAAAATACTTAGGGCAAACCTAACCAAAGAGGTAGAAGACCTCTGTAAGGGAAAACTATAAAAAGTTTAAAAAAAGAAATTGATGAGCTTAGAAGATGGAAAGATCTTCAATAGTAATTAAAGAAATTGATGAAGACCTTAGAAGATGGAAAGATCTTCAGTAGTAATTCAAGAAATGAAGCAATGCTCAGTAATATCTATGCTGAACAGCAGGGCAAACAAGAAAAGACCAAGTGAAACAGGCTGGATAAGGGGTCAAACAAGTGGTGTTGAGAGAAGATGAAGACATGACCTGCAGTCATTCTTATCTCCATTAAAAATTACTACCCTCTCTGTGTCAGAAGTGCCACCTATGCCTGCACCATTGTGACCTATGTGTGGGAATATAGTCACTCCTAGAAATGACTTTTCTAGAGAGAGTCTTCCTAAAACCAACTTTCCAACCACAACAAGTCATGGTAGAAGGACTTCCAGATGTACCTCAGGCACTTCAAGCAACACCACATATTATTTCACTTGTTAGCATCTCTTGCTTTCTAATAATTAAAGAATAGAATCTACCACATCTACTAGTATAAGATTGGACAACTATTTGAGAGGTCACAAGCCATCTCATCAAGATCCTATCTCTTCCCATTACTAAATATTAAGCCACAAAATTCTCTGCAAACATTGCTGAAAATTCCTTGGGACCTGTCTCTTGTCAAGTAAGACAAACTTAGGATATTAAGACATTATGTTAAGTGAGATTAGCCTGTCACAGAAAATGAAGGGATATCTCCTCTGATATGAAAAAGCTAGAGAGAAGCCAGGACTTAAGAGGGAATGTAGATAATGGAAGAGAAACCTCAGGAGAGCGATGGTGGTGATCTAGGTTTGGGTGATGGTAGGGGGAAGGGAGAATTAATGAAAGAAATATCTCCACTGATTTTATATACACATGTGAAATTACCAATGCCAATCTCAGTATCATGTATGGAGATGGTGACGGAGTGGGTGAGAAGCTCACCAGCTGCCATGTGCATATAATTCTTATCACTCTGAATGACATTATGATAAGAGACTACAATGTACCTATATAAATGTATATGTATGTATATGTGTGTGCATATGTGATACTTTAAGCATAAAAAGAGTAATGAAGAGGTATTTTAATCATTTTATTGTATCCATATATATCTACACACACACACACACACACACACACACACACACACACACACACACAGATACGGAGATAATGAAATATCTGAAGTTCCAGAGTGGAAGCACACCATTGTACTCCAAGATGCACAGACATACTTTGAATTATTAAATCTCTTTGATGGCTCATCTTTCCATCCACATTTACCATTCAATCATCTCCCCAGGAAGGACTGCACCACTGCCTTTCATTACCAATCATACCATTCATATCTTCTACAACCCTGAACAATCTTGATCCAGGATCTCCCTGCACAGTCACTGAGAGGCAATGTGTAAGATATGTGTGTATGTGAAGACATTCTTCATTAGATAGGGATACTGTACAGGAAATTCAAGGATCCAAAAAAAGGGTAGAAACAGATAACCTCTAATGTCCCAGCTCTCTGATTATACGATAAGCTACCTGTCTTGTAAAACAATAAAAATTTTACTCTTGGGCATGGTTGAAAATACATCTACATATATCAATGCCACACTTTTACAGGGGACAGCAACTGCACAGGCTGTGACCAACACAACATGCCAAGGGATTTCCTGTGATATATGACCAGACTCATTGGAAAAGACTTCTTTATTGCATTCCCAGCATCAGCAGGCTAGTTGTTCAAAAAACCAAGCTACTTTGAGTACAAAGCAGTAAAGAAATATGTTAAAACCTTTCTTCAATACTTTTACCCTGATTTTCCTCCCACATTCCTGAATTTTCTAACACACTTCACCATCATAAGTCTTATTTACTTGATCTTAATTTGGATACCTGTTAACTCCTACAGCTCTATTAATTTTGTTGTAAGAATTTCTGCTCCTGCTATGTGAGGATATTCTTTCTCCTTTGAATGTAGCTTTTATATTTTCTTTTTTGTTTGTTTTTGTTTTGTGGTACTGGGGATTGAACTCAGGGGCATTCTACCTCCGAGATATACCCCCAGCCCTATTTTTTATTCTTTATTTTGAAACAGGGTCTCACTAAGTTGCAGAGGGCCTCACTAGGTAGCTGAGGCTGGCCTCGAACCCGGATCCTCTGGTCTCAGCCTCCCAAATGTTGGGACTACAAGCGTGTGCCATCATGCCTGGCTTCCTATTTATTTTTGAAACAGAGTCTCACTGAGTTGTTGAGGATCTTGCTAAATTCTTGAGGCTGGCCATGAACCTGTGATCCTCTTTCTCATCCTGCCAAGTACTATGACTATAGGCATGTACCACCATGCATCGTGACACATTTAAAAAATAAGCCTGATATAAAGAAAATATTATATAAATTTTGCATAAAAGAAAAAAATCAGTCTTGAGAATGTTATGAGTTATATCTTGGGCTATATGGAAGTAATTTGAACTGTTTAGAATATACTTCAGCCCCATCTGATTGAAAAACTGATGAATTCTAAGATAAAACCAGTGTCTGTCAAATTTTAGTAACATGTAAAAATATTTTAGTATTCCTAAATTATAAATATAATATTAAACATGTTGATATAATAGAGATTTCTAGAACTATAAAAATCAAACAAGATCAATAATAAAAATAAATACATTTATAATTCATATGCAAATGAAAATTTGAATTAACATTATTTTATTAAAACGCATCAAGTGCTTTTGAGACTTACTTCTAACTAATTCTGTTTTCAGTCCTCTGTACCCTCAGTTTCAAACATGATTGGTGCTTCTGATTCTTATGCTTTCTGGCATTCTGCAGTGTGAACCAGCTTATTTCTCCATCTTCCCTGCTTCCTACCTCACCTCCCACTTTCCCACACTGATAGGCTTTGTTTCTAGCTTCCAAAATTTTATTGCTGTCATCTCTACTCTTTTTTCTTGCCTTTATTTAAGCCTGTTAAACATCCTGTTTAAGTGGAAATCATAAAGTGTATTCTTTGTTTTTTAATTATGAATTCTTTACCTAGTGCTGGACAGGGCTCTCTCATGCAATGTGGGCTAGTTCCTTCATTCTCTATCTCTTATTGTTTGAGTAAAATCTCGTTTCATTTTTCATGAGCATAGTTTATTAGAGTAGGCAGCAAAAAAAAATTTGCTCTAGTTCTAATAATAATTAAAGGTTCTGTTTACAAATGGAAATAGATGAAATTCTCTACCAAAAAAGGGTAGTAACAGCAGATTATATCACTGAACATTCACTCTAATCCATGTTTTGTTCTTAGTGTTTTACAAGTATGAAATAATTAAATTACTTGATCCTTCTGGCAACTTTGATCTGTGTTTTCATTCTCCTGTTTAAAATCATTACTGGCATTAATGAATAGGACTCAGATATAGTACTCATTTTATATTTGCTCTACAAGATCCAAATTTCCTCTTCCTCTAAGAAATTTAGGACCTGATTTACCCACCCTGTATTGTCAACTCAGTCCTCTACCCTCAACCCTTAACTACTGGAAAGCTCTGACCTCACTCAGTCATTCAAGAGTATGTTGATTCATGTTATTTGCTTACTTTTCCCAAGAGAGGAATGATAAATCAGTATAGGGATTCATCAGAAAACTGAGAATAGACCCACCATATGATCCAGATGTATTTTTCCAAAGGGACTGAAATAGGAATATTATAGTGATAAATGCATATCCATGTTTACAGCAGCACAATTCACAATAGCCAAATTATGGTACCAACCCAGGTGTCCATCAACAGATGAATGGATTACAAAGTTATGGGATATACACACAATTGAATTCTACTCAGCAATAAAGAACAAAATTATATCATTTTCAGGAGAATGGATGGACCTAGAGAACATTATTTTAAGTGAGTTTAGCCAGTCACAGAAAGTAAAGGGTGATATGTTTTCTCTCATATGCAGAAGTTAGGGAGTAACTGGGATACCAGAGAGATGTTAGATAATTAAGGAGAAACTCCAGTGGAGTCAGGGAGGTAGTCCAGGGAAAGTGGAGAAGAGGAAGGACCAAGGAAGGAAACACTTCCACTGACATGTATATATGTTAAAATATCAATGACAATATAAGTAGCCTGTGTGGGGAGGGGGCAAGGGGAAAGCCCACCAAGTGCTGTGTGCATGTATGCTACCATTACTATGAATTACATTATAATGTGAGACTATAATGCACCAATGAAAATATAGAAACTTCTAATCAACCAAAAATAGATGTTATTTAAAATATATTAACATTAAAAATGTCTAAATTAAATTTATTGGTGTTAAATGTGTCGACTAAGAAACAACATTATCTATGTCTTTTTTTTTTTTGTACTGGGGATTGAACCCAGGAGAATTCTACCTCCAAGCCACACTCCCAGCCTAATTTTATTCTTTATTTTAAACAAGGTCTCACTAAGTTGTGGAGGGTCTCACTAAGTAGCTGAGACTGGAAGCGAACCTGTGATTTTCCTGTCTCAGCCTCCCCCAAGTGCTGAGATTACAAGCATGTGTCACCATGCCTGGCTATCCATCCAAATCATTTTAACTGTATTATTCTGCTATGTGCCAAAGGCAGTAGAGTAGATGGTTTAAGTCCTGGAACTCATTAACTGTATACTCTGGAGCAATTTACATAGCTTATTTCAGTTTACTCATTTGTAATATAAGGATAATAGCTACAACATTTAAAACAGTACTAGATACATATATAAAAAGCATGAGTATTACCTAAATTATGGCAAGCCTCCTAATTATTCTAAACAAAGGTATTATTTTATATTTCTTACTGGTTAGAAAATTGAACCTTACCAAGAGTGTACCCCATCTCTCCATTGTCTTTAAAGTAATGACTGCAAAAGTGTCAGATTAAGTAAGACACTGGTAAGACAAACATGCTTTCTCATCATCTTTCATATCATGGAAGGAATATAAAAAGAATATGCAAAGGATGTAAGGAATATGGAAATAATTAAGGTTCAGTAGTATCCCAACTTTCCAGTTTTCAAGAGATATCCTGACAAATGCATAGCTCTAGAGGAAAAAATGTATTATTCAAAAATTATTACATTTTTGTGGTATTGGGGATTGAACCCAGAGACATTCTATCTCTGAGTTAAACCCCAGCCCTTTTTAAAATTTTTTTGAAATAGATTATTTCTAGGTTGCTGAGAGTCTTGCTAAGTTGCTGAGGTGTGTATTGAACCTGAACTCTTCCTGTCACAGCCTCTCAAGTACTGGGATTATAAGCATATGCACCACACCTGCAGGCTTCAAAAAATTATTTTGAAGCATAAGAGCAGAGATGCAGAAACAACCTTAAATATCAATTGATGAGTGTGAATTAAACAAAGGTGGTATAGACATAGCATGGATTATTATTCAGCCTTTAAAAAAGAAATCCTACAGTATGTGGTAACATAGATAAACCTCAGGGAAATTATGCTAACTGAAATAGGCCCATCACAGAAAGGCCAGCACTGCATGCTTTCACTTAAATGAAGTATCTAAAATAGCTAAATGCATAGTGGTTGTACTAATTTACAATCCCACCAACAGTATAGAAGAGTTCCTATTTCTCCACATCCTCACCAACATTTATTATTGTGATTTCTTGATTGTTGCCAATCTGATTAAGGTTAGCTGGAATCTCAATGCAGTTCTGATTTGCATTTCCCTGAATGCTAGTGATTTTAATTTTTTTTTAATTTATTGATTGGCCATTTGTATATCTCCTTTTGTGACAGGTCTATTTAGTTCAATTGTCAATTTCCTGATTGTATTAGTTGATTTTTTAGTATTAAATCTCAGGTAATTTGTATATTCTAGAAATTAGTCCTCTATCAGAAGAAGAGCTAGCAAAGACCTTCTCCCATTCTTTAGGCTCTCTCTTTAGACTATCAGAGGTTTCCTTTGATGAAAAAAACCCTTTTAGTTTAATTCCATTCAATTTAGTAACTCTTGTATTAATTCCCTGAGCTTTGGAGGTTTTATTGAGAAATTTCTACCTGTGCTTATATGTTGAAGTATTGGACCTATGCCCTCCCTCCTCTAGTGATTTCAAAGTCTCTGGTGAATCAACCAAATGACCCAGCTATGTAACACCCAAGTATCTTTCAAAGTAATTGAATTAGAATATTATAGCAGCACAATGATAATAGCCAAATTATGGAACCAACCCAGGTGTTCATCGAAAGATGAATGGATCACAAAATTATGGGATATACACACAAAAAAAGAATTCTATTCAGCAACTAACAAGAACAAAATTGTATCATTTTCAGGAAAATGGTTGGACCTAGAGAGTATTATGTTAAGTTAGATTAGCCAGTCACAGAAAGTGAAGCATTAAGTTTTCTCATATATCAGGAAGCTAAAGAGTAATTGGAATATAAGAGGGACTATAGATAATGGAGGAGAAACTTTACTGGAGTGAGGCAGGTGATCTGGAGGAGAAAGTAGGGGAGAGGAAGAATTAATGAAGGAAACACTTTTACTGACATCATATACATGTGTGAGAATACTAATACCAATACTCAATATGTTTTATGGAACAGTAGAGGAATAGAAAGGGAGCTGGGTAAAAGCTCACCAAGTGATATGTGCATGTATGTTACTATCACTATGATGTTCATTATGACGTGAGACTATAATGTACTAATAAGAGTATAAAAAATAAAATGGGCAAATTCACAATAAAAAAGGAATAGTGGTTGTCAGGAGTTGGAAGGAGAAAATAGGCGGTTACTAATCAAAGGTTATACTTAAAAATTTTTAAGAATGTGGATCTCATGTTGTGTTCTTACAAATATAAAATATGATTAATGCAAATTATTTTAATTTAGAATACTTAAGGATAGTTTCTGAAATACTTTAGCCATCTGTACACATACATTATATCACTACAAGGTCAAGTGTGAACTAGCTCCCCTCGTCTCTCTTGGCCTGTATACGTTGAGAGACATTCCTTTACTACGTATTGGAGGCACCCAGGAGTTTTCTTCAGCATGCCTTGTTGGCTTCAACAAAACTTTAACACATGCTTTTCTCTCAAATGTGAATGTCTCCAAATGGAAATGTATTCTATTCTTTATCTAGAAAATGCATACAGATCTTTCAAAATATCCAGGTCTGTAAGTTTATATCATTTTCTTAGAAAACGAAAACATGCTCAGCTTAGGTAAGACTATTAGAAACTCTCATTGTATCTGTATTTCTACGTTATAGGTGTTTAGTTGATTATATAAAGACATGCCTTTTCTGCCAACCTAAAATTTCCATGACTACAGCAAGCATATCTGATTTATTACCCCTCTGTAACTTCAATTATACCACAATTGCTTAATATTATGTCTTCTCAGTAAGTAGGTCTTAATATTGACTAATAATAAATTACTCTATAAAATCATCTACTTTTAGGGCTTAGTCCCATTTCCCAAGATGGAAGGCTCTTGTTTTCAAAAAGTAGACATGTCAAACAGAGTAATTCAGTAAAAGAAAATTCTCTCTCTCCCCACCCTCTTCAATACATTTTTATATTAAGTCTGCTGGAACAGTTGTCTGTTATAAATCAAGGTTTATGTTTTTCCCTCCACTTACTGTCTTGATTTTACAGGAAAAGAAAAACAATCTTCTTGTTATTAAAGAAGTCAAGGTGTTCTTCTGTCTGAAATTATTTTGATCTGTTCTTTAAGAGTCTTGAAGTAAAGGAAGAATAAGGAGAAAAAAAAAAACCCACATTTTTACAGAAATGTGACTGAGAAGAGCTTTGTACTCTACAGAAGTTCTTCAAAGTTCCAAGTAGCTCTTCTGTAACAAAAACCTACCAGGCAAATGACCTCTTTCCTGTGTGCCAATCTGACAGTATAAGAATAAGGGGTTTTTTTTGTTTTGTTTTGTTTTGTTTTTTACTTACTAACGCTTATGAGAAAAAGTCATCCTAACTCGGCTCTCATAGCCAACCAATTGTCACTGTTCTACTCTCTTGTAAACAAGCAGATGAGACTACTGGGATGTATTTTAGAAATCATTAGAAAAGAGCTGAGATGGACTTAGTGAAATTTTAAAAGTCAATATTTAATCAAGAGAAGACATGCTAAAAGAGAGACTAGTGTTTTCATCTGACAAACTATATATCAGCTACAGGACCATCACTGTAAAACAGTAGACTCTATAACTCCCAGAACACTCAGACTGAAATTTACCACTAAGTCTAATTTGCCTATCAGACAATTAGTATATTACTAAAAATTCACGGCAGGGTCAATCTTCTGTTGGTTTGTGTAATTAAGTTATCTTCTCTGGGCTAAATGAAGGGAGATTTGGATTCATTTCTAGGGAAGATTTTTTGAGTATAGAGATTTTTTTCCACTGTATGGTGTATCTATCTTTTTCAAAAAAAAGGTTTTAATCTTTCATAAAGTTCAAGCTGTCAGATTCTGGCAAATGCTGCCCGATTCTTTCTATTCTCTTCTCTGCTCACTTGCTCTCTGTGCTTTCTAAAAAATATCTGTAAATAAATAGGGTTTCCTTAAAACATGCTGAAAGCATACTTAGTGCTTCCTGAGGAGGGACTTGACTGACACCAAGGAAAAGGAATAAACATTAGTGAAACCTCATGAGGTTTATAGGGTTTCTTTAGGTAAGGAGGCAAAAAGTATTTTCCAGATTGTATTTAAATCTTTCAAGTCCACAAAGTTTGGCCAAAGAAGACTTCCTTCAGTGTTTTTGTTAACATTTACAAGTAAAGAACAGTTGCTTGTGCTAATCAGCCACTCCTGATTTGGATCTTAGACAAGTGCAGATAATACAGAAATATCAAGTATTATTTTAGAAGTTAAATTCAGTAATTATGGAATTTTGTTTATTCTTCTTTATTATCCATTATCTACTGAAAGCCAGGCAATATAAAACATAATGAGGCCAACAAGTTTACTACCTAGTGAGCAAACTAAATGAAATAGATTATATATTTAACAAAGAGTACCTCAGAGCCCAGATGTGCACCTCTTGGGGACAATAAGATGAAATGGTACATTTGCAGAGAATGACTGTTAGTTCTCTGTTACTAGGTAGATCATTTAATTTTTATGTCTGATTTGTCCAAACCACCTTCAATTCACCTCCAGGAAAGAAAGTATGTATTAAGAAAAGCTATTAACGACAATGCTCAGTGTTTTCACATAATTTCTTTTTAAATCTGTATCTTGCTGAAATGTAGAAAAGAAACCATGCATTTCTAGCACAAAGGAGAGAGTAGGCACTGAAAAATTTTTGTTGAGGGAAAGAATCAAGCGAAAGAGGTAGGCAATATATTCTTGATTTCAAAATTATTTACTTTTCACAGGCTCACAAAACTCATATATAAATTATTTTATCTAAAATGAAATATGCTCAATGTTAAAGGAAAAGGAGATAGAGTAAAATTGTGCTTGTTTTAATATAGTATGTTCCGCTTTTTAGGGAACCGTTTGGTTCATTCCAGAATGCCAATTCTAAAATGTCTATCTACTTTTCCAAAGTTCAGATTTTTAATCAGACTCCAATCAATATCACTAACATGTCTTGTAATATTAACTATAAGTGATTATGGCTACTGATTGTCTAACTGGTTTCAGAATTCTGGTGAACCCAATGATTCTTAAATTTGCTAAGTAACACAGATACTTAAAAAACTTCCACTTATTTCAGTTCTTCATATGTGCTTCCATTTTTTTAACTTCAAAAGCTATAGTTGCTCAATGTACACTGTAGTAATAAGCCAAAAATATCAGTATAAAAAGCAACAATTATTCAAAATTTATACCTTACTTAGGAAGAAATAGTTTAAGAAGGGGTCAGTAAAAATCAGAAAATGCTGGGCATGGTGGTGCATGCCTATAATCTCAGTACTTGTGAGGCTGAGAGCAGATCACAGGTTCTGGAACAACCTCAGCAAGTATTGAGGCTCATCAACCTAGCAATATCCTGTTTCAAAACAAAAAACAAAAGAGGGCTGGAAGTGTAATCTGGAGGTAGAATGATCCTGGGGATTCAATCTTCACTACCACACACATGCACACACACACATACAAAACTCAGAAGATGACAATTACAACCATGCTATGAATAAATAACAAAGAATATTGAATATTACTGTTCAAAATGCTTCATTATTACTCAAAACTGGTCATCTGTGCCCTTTTACATTCCCATGACAGGGAATATTTTCCCCAATATAAAATAGGAACGGAAAGTATTTTTGATGAAAAGTCAGGGCACACACACCTTAAAGGTGCTCCTGGAAGAAGGCTCATTTGAACAGGCAGAGAGCAAGTGATTGACATTCTGCATAAGGGCTTTGAAAGTCAAGGCTTTGACATGTCATTTGTTAGAAACCCTATTATAATAACTGACAGTCATACTCAGCAGATGCACTATAGAGATGTTGTGCCAATTTCTTTCCAAAAAACATTAAATATTGTGAATTTTAATATGGAATATTCAGCAGCAGAAACCAATACTGCTGCTTCTTGTTGACAAGGTAAGAGTAAGCATCATGCAGAAAATTCTAAAAGGTATAAAGGTTAGAAGTGATGAAAATCATATCAAAGACTTACAAGGGCTCCACAAAGCTTGATGATTTGAAAAGTGGACAGACTGAAAGATTTTAAAGCACAGAGGTTCATTCTATGTGTAAGAACTTCCTTTTGAGGAATAAACCTTGAAATCAGCATTTTGAATTTACATAAGACTACTAACTAATGCAAAACAGTTTTTTGACACAATATCAAGGTGACTAAAGAAGGGGCACACTTAAATATTTCCGATTCATTGCTTAACATGACAGATTTTCTTATTATTCAGACTAAAGAAGGTTGCAAACAAGAAGTATTTAATCTCTGTCCTACTCACCCAGGTGAGAAAAACTATCCATAGAGAACAAATGAGACTAAATTTTAGAAAAGGAGACTTGAATAGCCATATTGATAACAGTATATCATTCCTTCCATTTCTAAAACTCATACTCTATATTCATCCCATTTGCATATCTTTGAAAGAGAAGTGTTTGAGCAAACAGTGCTCAAGTGGTACTGATCATGAATCTTTCCACTGAAGGTGAAAGTGTGGGCACTGCTTCAGAAGAAGAGTTAGATGTGAGCTCTGATTTCTTGTGTGCTATCCATAACTGTAACATTAACCAATAAGATCACACACGTACTATCATCTTCTTCTAAATGCTCTAACAAGGGTACCAACAGCATTTTTTGGCTACCTCTAGGCACTTAGTAAATGATTAGTGGGTACATAACTGAATGCTATATTTTGTTCAGAAATAGTGTTACTGACATCTGTGGAACAATTCAGTGATACTGCCACTTAATCCATCTGGACACTGAGTTATGGAGTGTTGGCTGGGGGCTGGAACAGAGCATGACAATGTCCCTGCAGGACTCTGCTGTCCACGATCTCTTTTTCTCTATCTGAAAGGTTTCTCAACCTCACCCACCTTGTGACTTCTATATGGGAATATAAACATCTGATTTAATATTATTTTTCACTTGCTGATATCAATGCATGGATGAGCTTCTGAGAAGTCAGTCTGCTTTCATTTCACAAGACCAAAAGAATGCCAACAGTAGAAATAATTCTTGCCCATCTTCTAGCAGCAATTTAAATTGATCCCATGGATACTTGGAGGAAGGAATTTCCTAAGGATGACAGCTAGCCGCTCATCTAATTGCAAAGCCTTTTTAAATGTCTCATTGTGGTTTTCACCTAATGGCTTATTGAAGCCATTATGCTCAGTATACGAATCCTGAAATATTGGCACCTGGAATACAAGTCCAGGAGGCATGTCTCCTATTGATTAACTGATGAATTAATTAATCCAAAGAGCCTGTGTTCCTTACCAAAGACGTATGTGTCTCAAACTCAGGTCGGGGGAGCAGACTGCCACTGTTTAAAAACATAAGATTAACAACAAAAAAAATCTAACCTCCTTTTTTTTCCCTACAAGACCTGGAAAGACAGGAAGAAAACCTTGTTTTCCTGCAGGAAGTGTTAGAGGTGATTTTGAGAACTTTATTAGTAGTCCCTGTGCTCCTCCCACCTGCATGCACCTTCTTGATTAGGGAATTACCTTACAATACCCCTAATTAATGCTAATTTATGCCCATTTAGTGACCATAAAAATGTGTCACCAAATTTTAATTGCATGGGGAGGGTAGATAGATGAAAAGTACTAAAGAATTAGTGTGTCATTTACTAAAGAGACCTTTAGGAACAATAAAGACCATCTGCCTTGTCAATCTTCATCTCTGGAGATAGCACTACCTTAAAATCCAATGACAAATAAAATCTTCCACATTGCAATGAGGGTAAATGTTGCCCTTCTTCATTATTGTGTCAAACCAGGGTAGGTGGAACTTTGAGAGACACAGCTTGCTGCAAATGCTGACTGTTCATTTTAAAATTAAGTTTTACTGGTAGCAAAGCATTTTTATAGAACAAAGGTGACATCTATTATCCACTTAGGTCTCAAGAGTATATTTTTCATAGGTTGTTAATTAAATAGTTCAGAAGGCAGATTTTGAAATGTATCAGGTGAATTCTTTATTTATGTATGCCCCAGATTCGCAGTATTCATGTACTTAAATGTGAATTTCATGTCAGTGGATTTTGCAGACTACAGCAATGCTATTTCTAGATATAACCTAAACTTCTCTTTATATGTGGCACCCCTGCTTTCACTACCAACTGACTTCAATGTATACAAAAGCACACCTTATGTGCCAAGTTTGAAGGTGATTCAGCAAGCAATAAAATGCATCTTTGATTCCTGAGAGCCCAGTAAAGAGCCTGGTACATGGTTTAGACTCAGTAAATATTTGCTGACTGAGTGAATACATGAGTTCAGTCATGTGTCCTGATCTGTACCCTGATCATTACTAGTTCCTGACAATGTGACAATTTTTATTCCCAATTTCCATTAAAGAGAGGAAGAAATATCAGTAAATATGTTCAAAATAGTGATAACCATATTGAAGACTCTGGCACAAGCTCCCATTAGGTTACATCAGATTAATAATGTAACAGCTAAAGTGTTTGATACTTCTGCCCAGAAAGCCTTCTCTTCTTGGAAGGACTAATGTTTCAGAATCTCTTCTGGAAATAGTATACAGAGAAAAGCCCATAGCTTATTTCCCCAGGACAAAACTATTTTTATGCATGCTCTGTATGCAACACTGACCACAATCACTGCTTAAGGAGACTGAATTCAGAATGCTAGGGCAGGGATCCTTTCCCATGTAGAGGTCAAGAACAAACATCTAAGATAGCCACAGCCGTTACTAGCAAATCCTAGAATGCCTAGATATTGAGATCCAGTCCTGAGAGGCAGAACTGACCTTTCCACAACCACAGTCCTGAAGGCAGTGGCACAAAGCACTGAGGCCCCATTATACAGCCTCACCAAAGCAGGTCCTGGAGGAGACTTTCACAGATGCTTGACTGGGCATTGGTTCCTAGGCAAACACAGCAGGGGCCAGAGCAGCAAGGGTATTCTACATTTCTGATGGAGATCCACAAAGAGTGATGTAGAATGATGTAATATAAAAATCAAGTTAATACAGGACTAATATCTAGAATATACAGAGAACTCAAGAAACTCAGATAAGAAAACAACCCAATCAAAAAATGGGCAAGTGAACTAAATAGACACTTCACAAAAGAAGAAACACAAATGGCCAATAAACATATGAAGAAATGTTCAACTTCATTAGCCATCAGAAAGATGTAAATCAAAACTACCCTGAGATTTCACCTAACTCCAATTATAATGGCAATCATTAAAAAACACAAATAAGAAATGCTGGTGAGGGTGTGGAGAAATGAGAACTCTAATACAATGTAGGTGGGATTGCAAATTAGTGCAATCACTGAGACGAATGGGAATGAACCTACCATATGATCCAGCAATACCACTTCTGGGTATCTACCCAAAAGAATGGAAATCAAACTACCAGACTAATGCATGCATATCTATGTTTATAGCTGCACAATTCACAATTGTCAAACTATGGAACCAGCCAAGATGTCCAACAGATGAATGGATTAGAAAACTATGGGATATGTACACAATGGAATTTTACTCAGGCATAAAGAAATACAAAATCATGGCATTTGCTAGGGAATGGATGAAACTGGAAACCATTATGTTAAGTGAGATTAGTAAGCCACAAAAAGTAAAAAATCAAATGCTCTCTCTAATATGTAGAAACTAGGGAGAAAATGGGTCATAGGAAGGACTGTAGATGAAGGAGAAACCTTAGATGAGCAAAGAAGGCAACCTAGTTGAAGGTGATGGAAGAGAAGGAGAGGGTAACTCCCCACAGCACATGATGTACAATCACAAACATATCAAATCAATCACTAAGCCAAACATGAGAAGGAAGGAAGGGGGAAGGAATGGGGTGGGAATTGGAGAAGGGCTAAATGAGTGACATGTGCATGTATGCCTGTGCCAT
>PVLC010005892.1:29537-55311 GCA_004027655.1 Graphiurus murinus | reverse complement strand
ATAAAAAGTATATTTACTATTACCTACATTTATGTCCTTTTTAAAGGATAAATATAAGTTATCTAATTTTTTATCTTATTTTACTTATTGATCTCTTATTTATCACTGATCAAATTTTTGCTTGGATTCAAAGGTAATATAATTATATGTGTATTAAAATATTGTTAAAATTAGAATATATACATATGTGAGAATACCAATGTTAATCTCAATATTCTGTGTGTGGAAGTGGGGAGAGGTGAGCGGGAAGGGAGCCCGTGGGTGGAGACCAACCGAGGGCTGTGGGCATGTGTGTCACCATAACCGTGAACTACAATATGATGTGAAATTATAATGCAGCAATAAAAGTATAAAAAAAGAAAAATCAAGTTAAAAGCATATACATAATATGAGCACCACTTTGTTTAAAATAATGTGTATAGATATGCATAAATTTTGTAATTTTTCTCTGTATCTGCAGATCATTATTTGGTAAATAAGGAAAAGAAAAACATTTTTTTTTTCAGTCTGATTGCCTTAACTTGCAGAAAATGTAATAGGGCTGTGAAGAAAAATTAATGAATTTTACCACATAGTTGCTTCATAGCATTCACTTTAGAATCACCAAATTTTACTGAATCAATCACCTGTGTGTATTCATTTTTATATTTGTGTTTGTGTGTGTGTGTGTGCGCGCGCGTGCGCGTGTTGGTGATACTTAAGATTAAAAATTGAAGGACATTCTATCTATGACCTATACTCCTAGCTCTATTTTATTTTTTGCTTTGAAACAGTCTTGCTACATTGTTGAAAGTCTCGCTACATTATTGAGGTTGACCTCTAATTTGTGATCCTCCTGTCAGCCTCCCAAGTACTGGGATTACAGGCAAGTGCAAGTACCACCACATCCAGTTTTTTTTTGTTGGTGGTGGTAGTGGGTTTTGTTTGTTTGTTTTTGGTAATGGGGATTGAACTCAGAGGCATTCTACCACCGAGCTATACCCCCAGCCCTATTTTTTATTCTTTATTTTGAAACAGGGTCTAAGTTGCAGAGTGCCTCACTAGGTAGCTGAGGCTGGCCTCGAACCTGGATCCTCTGGTTTCAGCCTCCCAAATGCTGGGATTACAAGTGTGCGCCACCACGCCTGGCTCAGTTGTTTCTTAAACTCTAGTAAATGTGGCCAACTTACTTTAAAATTCCAAGGTGCAGCATTTGAATTGATTACCTGGAATTTACACCAACAATATTGCTGAAACAGCAATGTTAATTAAAGAGTAAGAAAGAGCACTGCTATTTTCCTCACATCTCCAAAACCCAGTATTTCTTACTTGAGCTTTGCTCTCCTTTCTAACCATTAGAATATTTTAATAGGCTAGCATACTCAAGTAGGTATAGGAATGAGATTAGAAGTATTTTCTCCTTAAAGAGATTCTTTCCTTCTTCAGAGTTGAATTTATAAAATGGCACAATTTGCCACCAGGAATTGTAAGGCCATTTGGCCCATTGTATTGGCTCCCTATGAATGTAGGGCTTTACCAACGATACATCAGAGACACACAATGAAAAACCTAACACAAAACATGACCAAGATAATCTGAAAAACAGAAAAGGAAGATTTTCTCTTCCCTTTTAACCAAATTCCCTTGGGTAAAGTGTAATGCTTCCCAAGGTCTTAGGAAGGAAGGTCATCTTACTGGTATCAAGGATGCTATCCTGGGGATTTATTACAGGGTAAGTGAAAAGGAATCCCAGATTCTCTATCTGACCAGCTCAGGGTCACCTCTGCCTGTGATGTTCCTTATGAATGAGCTGAAAGATAAACATATGGCACCTCAGAACTATTTTTTTTTATTATTAGTTAAGCACACAAATAGAACTTGGAACTTAAAAAAATAAACGTCATACTTACTCGAGTTACAGGAATATTTAAAGGATATTTCACTGAATGGCCTTTTTCCTGAAAAATATTTCTTTTGCCTGTAAAATATTTGTTTATTTGTATTCCATAAGCTAACTTTCATTCTTTCTCTCCAGCACAAGGTCAGACAACGTACTGCTTCCCATAAAGATGAAAGGGTCCTTCTTTATACATGCAGGGTGTGATTAAAATGCATCCAGTTATGTAGCAGTGAACTCAAACCCTGGCTTCCAGGTAACAACTCCAATCGACTCATGGAGAGACTGACAACTAGAATTTCACAGTTTCTAGCACACAAAGGTTGTGTGGAGACACGTGTGAGAATATACGCAATAAAGAAGGGATAAGGACTACGGGCTGTTGAGGTGAGAGATCCAGCTAGCTTTCAGATTTTGGAGCAGCACCTATATCCACTCAAACTCTTTGTGGCTCTTAAAGGATCATTTAGGTGCTTGATGCCTAATGATAGCATGGGTTATTACACCATCATTAAAGACATACAAGTAAAATCATATCACAAAGTAGCCTCAAAAGCCACTGGAGATATTCGTGGTTATTAATACTCTAAAATTTACCTCTTGGCTGGTCTAAAATTAAAGGAGACACTATTAAGCCTAGGATGCTAGGGAAATCCAACCTAAGGTAAACAACAACAACAACAACAAACAAAAAAACTTATGAAAAAGAAAATGAAAGGACCCATTCGAGTTTGAAGTAAAATAAGGTATTCATATATAAACCTAGTTATATAAACCTAGTCTTTCACCTAGCCATAAATCACTTCCCTAATGGAGCAAAGATGGGAGAAGTACAATTAGAAGGCAGTTCAACAGAAAATCCTAATTGATTAGAATGTCAACAGAATGTGGAAACCAGAAGAATCAGGTAAATATCAGAGAGGCTACTCAAAGCAGAACTTTTTAAACAATGCAGCACAGGCAGATACCAGCAAACAAAAACAAAACTGTAGGGAGCCTGTTGTTAAAGTATTCATATGGCCAGCTATTCTGTACTTTCTGATACATCTGTTTACTGATAAACTTGTTCTTATTTACTGACCAAATTATAATGCTAGGTCTCATTCTCTCTGTCTCATTTTCTAATACATACACAACTGAGTCAGAATTAATTACCATCTTGCCCTTCAAGCTATTGTTGAGAAAGAGAATGTTTTGTCTCTAGCAAATGACAAAAGGAAGCAGTAAGGTAAAAATAAAATGTATGAATGCCCCATCTTAGATACTTCTCTAAACTTTTCAAGATGCTAGAACCTTCACTCTAAATTAGCATAATTTCAATTATTGGTTATGAACACTGTGGACATTCAAAATGTTATTTTCTCTGGATTTTAGCATGTGCTTTTGGGTTATGTCTGAAAGAAAAGAGCCTTGATAAACAAACTTCAGTAACATGTAACACTAGACTTCAAAGGAGCACAGGCAAATTTTTACTTCCCTTGTCAAACCTTTTGGCAACTTAATGTATGTAAGAAAACAAAATATCACCTCTCTCTTATTACTGTCAAACATCAGCTGATGGAGCCTTTTGTTTATTTTTCTAACTCTACTTTTTCCTTGGAAAGACATAACATGTTTATACTTCAAAGATTTGTCCTGCTAGGAGTTAGACAAGTAAAACAGAAAAGTGGACAAGCAAATGGTGGCTTAGACAGAAGAAATGATATGATACGGCTGTGAATCACACATTACAGAATTTCCTGTATACCTACCTACTCAGCAGCAGCAGCAGAAGAGGTACAACAATAAAAAAAACAAAAAAACTGAGTTTTCAAGAACCTGAAATCCTAGTAAAGAGTTAACAACACTACATAAATGAGCATATGGGAAAGGAAGTAAATGAAGCTTAAAAATCAGAATCCAATCGTAGATCTAGAATGTGTGTTGAAAGATAAACTTGAATTCACTAGGTAGAAATTGAAGAAAATTATGAGCACAATTAAAATATAGCTTGTGAGAAGCTTAAGTAATTACTAAGTAATAGCTGGAAGTCTAGTTGAGTACAACATTGTAATATATAGGAGAGAAGAAAAAGATAGAAAAACAGGCTGAAACTCTTACAGAAGACCTGATCATACTGAAGCCTCCCCTGGTAGAAATATTTTTTGCTTTGATACTTTTCTTCCTGACTCTTTAATGCTTCTTATTAGTTTTTTTTTCCCTGATATTCTGCAGAGTTATATCCTTGGCCCAATATCCAAGATATTCCCTATGGTCATATAGACTAATCTCCTTTATATGTAATGTCCACTAACATCAATACTTAGATAATCATCAAATGTACTTCTGTACTTTGATTATCTGAACACCTATCCTAAGTTCAAACTAAGTAGCAGGTGACTCTTCTCAAATATTCTCTAATACTCTAAAATCAACACATTCCTCTTGCTCTTTGAGATTTATTTAACAACACTACCACTTTCCTGTTAAGAAAACGAGTATCTTATTAAGCATATCTTTTGTATAATGAAGGAAATCAGTTTCCTACAGGAGAGAGTATCCCAGGGCAATTCACTAAGCATAGGAGTCCATTTCTGTACTTTGCAATCCCTTTCTCTCCTCAAAGGGGATGTAACTAGTGGCTGCTTAATCTGTGGGCAGGTGGTCTATATTCCAGGCAGTGGCCTATGAGATAGGCTGGTGCAAAACACTAAGCAAGGAGTGACAACATAGATGGGCCAGCTAGCTAACTTCTTAGGTAAAGGAACTTGACATCTGAAAAAAAATCACTGAATAAATGATAACATTAGCAGTGCAGGAGGCAGGCAGTAAGAATAGGTCAGTCACATTAGTGGTGATGCACTGAGTTCAAGTAAAGCGATTCCTTTGGCTCACCACATGTCCCTACACCTAGCAAAAATCCAGGTGCTCAGTGGATTCTCCATGGACAGAGTCAAACTTTCCATTTTGGAAGAGATCATATGGCCACTAGAAATTTCCAACCTTATGAAATGTTCTGACTTTTCTAAAATGATTATACGTGATGAAGGAAGGATAGGAAGAATGGATATGAGTGATGAGTAATTATAGTCTGAAAATCAAGAAGTAGGACAAATGAAAATAAAAATTTAGAGAATTTAGAAATATAATGCCCCTTCCATACATGATATATAAAGGAAAAAACAAAAGAGGATGCTAAGAGATAGAACCTGAGGATCCTGAGACAGTAATGAATCTTTAATAACAGTATGGAAGTTTAGAGGAGGAGCTTAAGGGATAATGTGGATGACTTTGATGGAAGAAATAAAAAGTAAAGACAAGGTATGAAGTGTTTCTCATGAATGGAAGAAGTATTGAAGACAAGAGTCTTCAAATTTACCTCAACATAATAAAGATTTATATGAAAGAAAAGAAAAAAAAAAAAAAACAGAAAGCCAGCATCATACTGAATGGGAAAAAACTGAAAGGATTATCTATAAAATTTGGAATACAACAAAGATATCCACTCTCACCACTCTTATTCTATATAGTACTTGAACTTTAGCCAGAGAAATTGAGCAAGAAAACAAATAAAAGGGATAGAGTCACAATACCCACATACCCACAATAGCCATGTTAAGGAATCGACCTTGGTGCCCATAAGCAGATAAAGAAAATGTGGTATATACACACAATGTAGTTAGTTGTGTTCAACTTTAAATGAGAATGAACTTATGCCATTTGCAGGAAAATAGTTGGAACCACTTTGATCTAGAGAGTATCATGTTAACCAAATAAGCCAGACTCAGAAAGACAAGAATCACATGTTCTCTCTAATATGTTGAAGCTAGAGTTAAAGAAGAAAAAAAGGAAATCAGCCAAGTAGAAGGGAGATTCTTGGGAAGGGAAAGGAGATAAGTGAAGATGAGGAAGGAAAGTAAGGGAAGGCGTTGGGGAGTAAAACTGACAAAAATATATTCCATGTATGTATGACTATATCATATTGATACCATGGTTCTATATATTACACATTAATAAAGAAAAAAATTAATAATCTTCATGACATTTAGTATTAAGTATCATGCACAAAATGTTATAAACCTTATTAATTTAAAAAACATACTATAGTCTTTATTTAGTCATGTGTAAAAATGTATATATTGCTTTTCAGATAATTATTGTTCCCAAGCAAAGAATCCAGTACTGTTATTTGTGGAATAACCTGAACTATTGTCATAAATTCTAGCTCAAAGTTCTATTTTCTGTGGGAAGTTTTAGTTTCCTGATTGGCTCCTATATTACAATACCTTACTATTCAGCTATGCATTATTACCCAAATAACATTATCAATCATTACCTTTTTCAGCTTAATTTGTCACCAATTAGTTCTTGCTTTATTTCAGGTATGGTAGAATTTATTTTAAAATTTGATAAAAACAATGCATACTTATTTTTATGGATTTGTTAAAAATATTTTTCCATAATTGCAAATTATTCTATCAAGTATTTCCCCCCACACACAAACACACCCACAATCTTCCCAATTTGACTTCCATTTTGATTAGTGTTGTTCATATTGTTACATTATCATTGATATAAATTATATACTTTACATTACTATAATTATATACTATAATTACATTATAATGTAATTATACTATAATTAAATTACTATTATTATATACTATACATTACTATTTTACATATATTTTAATCCTATTAGGTCATTGTGTCTTTCATATTAGTCATATTTCTAAAATTTGCTTACTGCTTTCACATTAGCAAAATGTTATTTAAAAGTTATGACATAATTATTCCATTGACCTTGAGTTTACTTACCTATGAAATGAAAAGAGTAGTGATCTTTAGGGTCTCCTCAAATCTAATGTTAGTTAATTCTTTGACCCTTGTCTAAGAGACATGTTTTGTCTAAAGTAAGATTGCATATTTAGCCAGATGTGGTGGTGAACATCTGTAATCTCAGTATTGTGGAGGATGAGACAAGAGGATTGCAGATTTGAGGACAGCCTCAGCAAGTAATGAGACTCATCAACTTAGAAGACACCACTATTTCAAAATAAAAATAAAATAGGACTGGGAGTATAGATGGGATATAGAACGAAATTAGGTTGAATTCCAAGTGCCACATACACATACAAAAAAAGAGAGAGAGAGATTGCATATTTATCATTCTCCTGGCCCATTGTCATATTTAGTTATATTAAATATTGAGGCAACTTGAATAAATGACACAGTGCTGGGACCTACAGTACATAAACTGAAAATCTCTTACGATATTTCTTTTTTTAAAAATCCTGATTTATGGATCTATTGAAGGATATACATGTGAGAAACAGAGCAGATTTAAAAAAAAAACAATAGTTTTTTAAAACAATTGTTTTTGGCTATAATTTCCTGCTGGGTATTCAAGACCAAGTAGATAGCCCAATGTTAGACAAACATAAATTATAAAATTTTGCTGTTAAGGTCAGTCAATTTCTCAGGTTTGCTCCTAGGCAATCTGTGATGCTTTTCCTCTACCACTAGTGCCATCTGTCAGGATGTGGCATGGTCTTGCTGATCATTTAGCTTGCCTTGATGCATACAGAACAGTTTCCTCTTTGATGACCCTCCTTTTTGCAGAGTATGTGGTGATGGCTTTCAATCTCTTCATGATCTCCCTGTCTTGGGAGGTCAGATAACTCACTGGAGTTGCAGAGGCCTGAGTGAGGTCTTCCCCTGGGTCCTATTTTATCTTGAAGGGCTAGAGCCAAAATACTGGCCATTTTCTTCTTAGCCTTTTTATTTCCTAACTGTTCTCCAAGTCTCAGTTGTTAAATAACCAGATGGTCAATTTTACCAGTTCTTTTTAACGAATAGGGGGTCAATATCATAGCATGTTTCCCAGGTAATGGCTATGAAAACATTGTTTAGGTCATTCTATTAAAGTTTTACATATGTAATGTTAACAGACAACAATTACAAATATATAAAAGAAAAACACGAAATAAAACAATTAGGGACAGAACAAATTCAGTTTGTATAATAGTTCTGAAAATACTTGTTAACAAATTTCCATTTTAATTTGATTCCATATATATAAGTTACTTATAATGCAGTTTTTATATATTCAATAATTATCTAATGTTAATCAGAGTGGCATGATGTGGAATGCTAAGTGTTCCATCACCCCTAATTATCTTTGCTTGAAGATGATCATAAAACAATGGAATACATAAATATAAACCTTAAAAATATATTATTAAGCTGGGCATGGTGGCAAGCACTTGTAATCCCAGTACTTGGGAGACTGAGACCAGAGGATCCAGGTTCACAGCCAGCCTTAGCTACTTAGTAAGGCTCTCTGCAACACTGTGAGACCCTCTTTCAAAATAACAAATGAAAAAATAGGGCTGTGGATATAGCTCAGAGCTATAAAGCCCCTGGGTTTAATCCCCAGGACATTAGCTTGATAAAGTGTTTTCTTAAGCTTTGCATTTTAGAAGATACTTAGGAAACACAAGTATATTTAACTTACCAAGGAGCCAGTAATAATACTATAGTTACATAGAAGTTAACATATGTATTAGCTTAACCTTTACTATTGGAGTGAAATTTAGAATTTGTGGCTCAGTAAGATAATTATAAGTACAAATCTATGTAGGTTAGCCACATTGACACACACACACACACACAAAAATCAAAGGATAGTTCTAGGCATTTTATAAGTTTAGAAAACAGTATTAATAATGAGAAATAAGATTATTACTTGAGAGATGGTTATATCTCTCTTATATAATGATAAAACATTCAATGAAAGCAAACAGATATAAATCAAGTCTTAAATGATGGATTTTTGAATGGTAATAAATATAGATGGTAGATGTTTTAGTAACTTCATTAACCATTTTATATGATTAAGGTACAAATACAATGCACATTGCATAAAGACATCATTTGCTGGTTAGCTTGCATGTATATAAAACTCATATACCTTTAGCTTTATAAGCTTTTATGAAACATCTAGCTGAACTGAGATAGTTTTTCATCCATTACTGGTTGAAAAGCAAATCACTAATTTTGTTGTCAACTCTTGTCCTATTGAAAGATTTATGATGTAGAGAGAATGGCATATTCTCTGAGAATATTTGGTATGGATATAATGTTTTTCTTTATGCACCATACTTAAGTAGTTGATTAATACTACTTGAAATTTCATTAATGATGCTTCAACTATAAGATTATTGGAGGTTATGTCAAGAATCTGAGAAAAAAACTATTTTCAGTCAAAATTATGGAAGCATTTTACATCCATTTGGAAGTTTTATTGCACAGCCAACCTTTGCCATTTTTATTCCCCTTCCATTATCCAAAATAACATTTTTCATCTGTTGTGTGTGTGTATATATATATATATATATATATATATATATATAAATTTGATACTAGCTTTAGGCAAATAAATAGCATGTTTCAATTTATATTTTATAATGATCACTTGCTGGATTATGGATGAGACTAGAATAAAAAGAGCAAGGGAATGAGACGGAAAGAGATCAGTATTAGAAGTGAAATGATGGTGGTCTAAACAATGAAAACTAAAGAATTTGCTTAACAAGAACTAAGTGTTTTTTTTTAAAAAAAAATACCTCAGTACACATCAAGAGAGTAGAGTGAAAGACAAATTGAAGACAATTCCAGATTTCTAAGTGCCTAGGTGGATGGAGGATACACTCATCTAGTCTGAGAGTATCAGAGGAGGGGCAATGGATGGCAGTTTTGATACAGTGTAATGGGTTTGAATGGGAATACAATGGCTTTGTTTATATTTACTGAGATTGGGGGATCTATGAGAAAATTAAATGATATTATGCAGTACTATGTTTGCATCCTGTGTTAGCCTCCAAAACGGACCCCCATGAGCCTCTCCTCCTGGTATTCATACCCTCCTGAAAATCTCCTCCCACATTATATCAACATTAGTCTGTGTGACCAATAGAATAAACTTGAAATGATAATATGTCTCTTCAGACAATAAGTAATGAAGACACTATATTCTCCTTCCTTACTCCTCTTTGGATTATACATTTCAGAAGAAACAGCTATGTTTTAAAGACATTGAGAATAGTTCCACACAGCAAATTTTAATTTTTTAAGTGAGTAAAAAAGTGGTGGTGCTTCTGAAGTGCACCCTTTGCCCACAGGAGAAGTAACACAGTTACCTGGAGATAAAGTTCCCAAGTAACGTCCTCAGATTTTTAATAAGATTTACCAACTTCTAGTAAAAGGCTTGACAAAATAGACAGGGATACAAATCATCATGAATGACCATCAAGAGAAGAAAGTTCATTAAAATGCTTAAGAACATCAGATACATTCTCAGAAAATATAAAATTATATCTAAATTTTTCTATAAAATTATAAGGAATTATAAAATGATCAACCATCAGAAAATTCTAAATAAAAATAGGCAGAACTGAAAAACGGACCTCTAAAAATAAAATGAGCAAGATTTTATAACTCAATGAATAGATTTAGCAGATCATGTATATTGGTATGTGTAATGAAGGAATTTGTAAGTTATTTTAAATTTCAGTACAATATTGAAGATGGAGGCCAAAATAGATATGAAATTAGAGTAACTAGAAAACAAAACATAGGTTTAGAAATAACACAGAGTTCAGCACAGAAAGATTATAAGAAAAATAAATTCTTAAAAAGAGAAAAGTAATGTAGGATAAAATCAATGAAAAAAAATGAAAGTGTGTCTATGCATCACAGATAAAAAAAATTACGTACATATATATATATATAATTAGTGATCACATTGTGCCATAGAATAATCCCATAAATGATACTGGGACAAATTAAATACACATCTGGAAAAATAATAATACATTGCTACTTTAATACATTCAACAAAATCTTACTGAGCAAATACAACTTGCTATGCTCTGAGTCTATTAGGTATTCAGTGGCAACATGTCCCATTTTTCCTTTCATTAGCATCTTGTATTCATTTCTTCCTTTCTCTATTGCCTGTTTCAATTTTGAACTAGATTCCTAGGACATGATTATCATCTTCTGGATAAAATTTCTCCTAGTGTGACTTTAATCTCCATAGCTCTTCCCCTATACTATTTCTATAATTTAAATCAGATTATGTGCTTATTTAATAACCCCTACTCTCTTTGGACTGAAGCAAGCACTCCACAGCAGGAAAGATGAAGGGCCTTTTCATCTCTTCCAGCTTCCTTACGTCCTGTTATCAAGCATCTATAGTACCTTGAGTGTCTACTATTTTCAGTCCCTAAACTCAGTGTCCTCATATTCTCTGCCCTTCTATGCATTTGTCTCTGTCATTTTGTTGACAAGAGATATATCACCATTCTAGCTTTCTCCTCTTACAGAAGTTTGTTGTCATCTTTTTAGGTTCATTTTGAGTATAGCTCTATAAAGTAAGCAGAGACTACTTTCCCTTGCTTTCTACATTGCTCCTTTTCATAGTACTTCAAATGCTTATTAACAGCTTTTGCTCTCTTGCTTACTTTTCTAACTTCCCACAAGAACTTAAGTGCTGTGTGCATATATGTATCACTCTGAACTACATTATGATGTGAGAGTACAAGACACAAATAAAAGTATATAAAGTAAATGAACATACAAATTAAAAATTAAAGTAGCCACTCATGAATAAACTATATATATATATGAATATATATATATTTTTTATTAACAGTAGGAAATTTTATGTATCTCCAAGATTAGAAACAATGCTTTCATGTTTTTGTATGTAATAAAATAACCATTAGAGAAATAACGACCCAAACTTAAAATATTATTTAATTCTTTATGAAATTATTCTAAACCATAGATAGTCTAGATTTGTTAAGTAGTATTGTGTTGAACAGAATTAGAGGAAAACAAAAATCCAAAGCACTGATATAGTAATATAAAACCAATTTTTATAGAGTCTTTTATTCCTGTATTGTCATGTACTTTGCTGTGGCCAATAGGATGTGAGCAGACACCCTCAAGCAAGTTGCCGAGAGACAGTGGAATGGCAGGTGCAGCTTCTTCCACACTCATTAGAAGACAAGGGTCTGCCTAGTCCACGAATGGTCTTTCATTTGTTCATTTCTTTGTCTTCTGAAAATGCAGGCTCATACATAATAATTCCTTGCAGGTAAAAGGATTCTGATTAAAAAGCTCTATTGAACTGTGATTTATCTACTTGGAATTTGCAAATGCTAATGAACTTACATATTTTTCTTATGTGCCTCACAGATATCACTTTGCTCCCACCTGATTTCCAGAAAAAGCAACAGTCTAGCTCCCACTACTACACGACTATCCCAAAGTAGGGCTTATTTGCTTAGCCAGAAATGTTCACCTCTGACAGTCACACACAAATCACAAGCCAAAGCTATGCCAATCACAATTCTAACTCAGAAGTAGGCTCTGCCTCTGAGAATAGTAGTAAATTTGCTTTTTAATTTTTTTTTTTTTTTTTTTTTTTTTTTTTTAGTGAGCTCAGTTCTATAGCTAGGCAGAACTCTCACTGAAGCCATTTGAATCAGTCTGTATAAAATTGAAAAAGTTTTGTCAGACTCACAGGTGCTACATGAAGAAAAAGACAGCCCAGAATGGTGGAAGAGCAGAGAGGGGGCAGGGAGGGGAATGAGGTCACAGCAAAAAAGGAGTCTACTGAGTTATTCGAAAATCTCAAATACCATAGAAAAGCAAATCAAAGAGCCTGAACAGTATTTCTGGAGACATCAGCACTTCTGTGACTTAGCAGCTCAGTTCATTAAAACAGAGGGATAATGAGGCCGTGTTGTAGGGTCCTAAGTAGACCATTCGCTATGGCTGTGCTTCCAGGCCACAGGCTTCACCCCTAGATCAATAGCCATGAAGCCTCTGCTGTCTGTTACAGTGGAATCTGGGTGAAAGAATTTGACAAGGCCGTGCAAATCCATCACTGCCCAGTGAGAAACCAGGTCAAAGTACAGGTCCTATTGAGGGAGTGTATGAGAGGTGGACTAGACTCATTTCAGGAGAGAAACACAGTATTACAGAGCCAAAGACTTATCAATTGTCAGTTTTACCTCACTGTTCTCTGTTGGTGTCATTTTTATTTCATAACTCATTAGCTAAAAGTGGGCAAAAGGTCTGTTGTGGGGATGAGTTACTTGGCCTCTTTAACCCAGCTCAGGTAAGGCTTGGGGTCAGAATGAGAGAAAATAATTTTAATATACAACAGGCATGCATTCTCAGAAACAATTCTAGTTACACTGGTGTAACTACATTTTCCATGACTGTGTAACTACATACCAGTTGAACATAGATACATATGGAAAAAGCTCAAGAAACTTACATATATGTATATATATATATATATATATATATATACACACACACACACATATATGACTGTTTTGTAGAAAATAATGTATTTTATTATTAATTTAAAATTTTATTTTCAATTGACAAAAAATTTTGTTTATGAGGTAGATTGTGATGTTTAGGTTTATGTGTACAATGTAGAATAATTAGGGTAATGAACAAATCTAATACTTGACATATTTATGGTGAAAACATTTAAAGTCTACTCTTTGTGAATTTAAAAACAAAATGCACTATTATTATATAACCATCATTCTATGCTATAAATCACATTTTTTTTTCCTTATCTAACTGAAACTGTCTGCTTTGATCAACTTAACTTTCTCCATCCACCTTCCTTCCCCAGCTTCTGGTAACCAGTGCTCTACTCTGTACTTAGTTCAACATTTTCAGATTCCACTTACTAGTGAGATCATGCAGCAATTCATTTTTCTGTGCCTGCCTCATTTTACTTTCACATAATGTTTCTGGGTTCACCCAAGATGTTGCAAACGATATCACTCCCAACAGTTCTATGACTGAGACTTTAGTGAAACAGAAAAAAAGCTGTTCTGGGAATTCATGATTCTATATAGAAATGGAACTTTTAAAAAGTCTATTAACCAAAACAATACAAAACAGAAAGAGTGAAGAAGGGAGGGGGAGTGAGAGATTGTGGGAGTTTCAATAGCACTAAGGATAGCAATCTCACTTGGCTTTCTCTTATAGTCTTCCTCCAACATGGCACTGGCCTGACAATCATCCTAATCTAGAAGGAAGCCCCACACCAAGGGAATGCACATGCTTATTCAAGGAGTCCACATATATGTCCAACCATTGGATGACAAAATGCATCCAAGAAAAGCATGCCACTGGAGGGACATTATCACATTTCATAATTATGAGCAGTATAAAATAAATACTAAATATGTACTTACTATTAGAAATTAGAAAATGAAGATGACATAGGAATAAAAACTGCCAAAGATGAGGGAAATTATCATAGAACACTAATTTTTCAGATACAAAGATGTTTTCTATTGAAACATTTCTTAATAAAACTCTAATGCAGACATATATAGATAAAAATAGTACCAAGAGAATTAACAAAAGATAGACTCTAGAAACACATTTAGGTTTTGTATTGAAGATCTGTCTCATGTTTAATTAGTCATCCTAGTTTGTTGATTATAGTGAAAGCGAACAAATGCAAAAGACGTACTTCATGAAGCATTGCCACAAGTATGTAGTAACTTTCAGGTACCAGTGCAGATGTTTAATAAATTTGGTTAGGAGATATATAGCAAATAAGCCTGAAATGTAATTTTTGCAAAAAATTAGTAAACACAGAAATGACATAAAAAGTTTTGCTTAATATGAAAATAAGATTAAGTAGTATGATTACCCATGTAATTAATCTCCATAGCTTGAAATTTTACATAAAAATGAGTTAGTAAAAATATCTAAACAAAAGAGTCCACTTCAGACAATTAGAAATAATAAAAGGCAACACAGAGAAAGAAAAGTGAGTTCACTGTCAACATGATTCACATTATGATGTGAAACTATAATGCACCAAAAAAAGAACATTAAAAAATTAAAAAAACAAAAGTGAGTTCTAAGTTAAAAAAAAAACAACCTTTAAGAGCTACCTGCAGGCAGGTATTTATACTATCCAATAAAAAAAAAAAAAAACAAGATGTGCGGAAAAGCCTTTTGTAATTAGATCCATGACAACAGAAACAGAATAACTATTGGAAAGGAAAGGGAAATATGTAGGAGTACAAGTAGAATTTCAGTGCATATATATATATATATATATATGACACTTTTATATATATTTTATATATATTATATATATAATATATATAATGGACACTTTTTATTCATTTTCTGAATGTATTCTCATAGGAATGTGGAACCAGTTCATTATGAATTCTATGAAAGATTTGAAAAAAACCAAACTCTCTAAAATACTTTAGCATCTAGTTATCGTAAAAGAACAATAGAAAAATAAAAGTAATAAAAATAACAATTTTAGAATTGTTCTTTTCTCACTAATCCCATGAGACTAAACAATGACTTGAGCAGTTTATTTTTTATCTCCTTTACATTTTTTTCTTCTACAGAAATATTGTGTTGACCTTCATTCCAGAAATTTTGTGACAAGTTAGGAGCATCATTTTTTCTGCTTATCCTCATAGTTTCCAAGGCCACAGTTATCCCCACTGTCAATGCCTAGCTACCCTGCCCTGTCTTCTCAGAAATATCACTCTATATGCTGTTCTCATAAAAAGGGGGCACAGGATATCAGACAGAGTTATGATCCCAGCCATACATTTCTCCATTCTGAATGATCCTATTGGAAGCGTATGCATGCTATTCTGAAAGGACAGGAGTTTGAGTAGGGGCCAGATCCTGTATGCACTCAGATTCCCTTTAATAAGTCTGGAGAGAAATGTTAAAATCAGATGGGTGCTGTTAAAAGCAGGTGTGCAAGAGGAGGTGCCCATCCAGCAATTTAGAATAAAAAAAATAATCTGCCTAGGGGTCTCATAGCAACATTTTTGGAATAACATAGGTACGCAAATATAACACAAAACTGAACTGTTTGAGTTCATTATCTGATTTGTCTGCAAATAGTGTCAAAGTGAACACTTTGTTTTATTCCATACTTTATAATTCTGTTTCCTCTGTACTTTTGAAGAATATTAAACCACAATACACTCTCCCTCAATTTGCATGGAGATGAGACTGGGAGAGAAGTGCCACATAGCTGACAGGTCATACTTTAAATTAGGTTTCCCAAATAAGAATTTAATCTAGTTTCAATAAAAGAGTTATTAACCACTTTTAATTAGGAAAAGCAAGGCTGACACAGGGGTACTTTCTTTAGCCTCCTGATACAAGGAGCCGAGCATTAGTCAATGATCGGGTGATGATGTTGAGGCTTCTAGTCAAAGGGATGTGATACAGAAGCCCACCAAACCAATCTCAGGACAAGGTAGAAATGGATATTTCTGGGTATATTCCATAGGTCTTGGTTCAAATCAATTTGCACAACCTTTTCCTTGCCAGCAGTACATGAAGAGTATCTCCTAAATTGACTAAATTTGACATTCACAAAATTAGACCAACTAGGACAACTCACTGCTAATAAAATATATTTGCTAAGTACATTCATGAAAATTTGCTAGGTAGAAACTTTGCTACCTCTTCATTTTTGGATATACTCCAATTGTAAGGAGTTTGCTCTTATGTATCAGATAACAAATCAGTGTCAGAATTAACATAACACAGGTCACATGATCACAGAGCACTGACTGTTTCTAACTCATATGTTCTTCTCAAGGCCCAATAATGTAACTAATGAAATACTATAATGAGAGAATATGCGACAGAGCTGAACATTTAGAAAGTAACCCACCATCGACATGTCATACATTTTCAGGAGTTTCTGCCTGATGAGGCACAGGTTGAATTGAAGTAAACATTAAAAAGTCAATTTATTTCACAAGAGGGCTTGGAAAGCCAACTGAGGGAACATTGATAAAGTCCAACACTGAAAGGGAAAGAACATCCCAGGAAATAGTGCCAGTACTATGACAAAACTTCCTATTGTGAAGAATGTATAAAATGAACAGAAAGATCAGGTGGCAATGCTTCTTTGTAAAGTGATAGACAATCTGTTTAGCACAGTGTTTTTCAAATGAGACAGTAGGAATAAGTCTGCATTATCAGATTTAACTTTAGAGCCAGAAGTACAGAAAAGCCTGTACAATCTTGATTCCTTTCTAGACCAGGTGACTACGAAACACAGAAACAAGGTACTGGGTTTCTTTCTAGAGCAAGTGGCCAATGACAATACTGAGTAAAGATGGCTCTATTCCCAAATCAGTGAACAGAGGAAATCATCAGACCCATAAAAAGATATAAAGCAGAGAAGGAGTCACCATGGAGAAACAAAGAAAATTCACTCTTTTATACAGATGTTCTAGAATCTTCCAGAAAATATCCACTTTGAATTTTCAAATATTTTGTGGTCATAATCAAGAGTTGATCTAAAACCAAAGAGAAAAGAGGGAAATTGTGGCTATAAATTACAATATGATGACTGAGAAACACAGGGGAAGCTTCATCATTGAAATCATGAACTCTATAACATACTCAGATTCATCCAGAACTCAGACACATGTGACCGTATGAAAAAGAAGATGGTAAAACAAGATAAACCCAGAATTTTCAATAATTGGAATCTTAAAAAGAAAACAAAAGCTAAAATCAAAGGAAAACATCATTAAAGGGGATATGAAGAGGGACAGAGGAAGGGAGGAGCCTTGAAACTTTTAGGAGCTAAAAAATAAAGAAAAATTTAATGGATTTACTAAACATTGGGAAAATCAATCGAAGCCAATATGCATCCAGATAAAAATTTTGAATTTAAATAACAGACAAAAACACAAACATCCAAAGAGAATAGAATTTTAAATACATCCAAGATTGTAAAAAGGATATGTTTACCTAGTGAAGCACTTCGCAACTTAGTGAGAGACTGTTTCAAAATAAAGAGTAAAAAGTAGGGCTGGGGGTATAGCTCGGAGGTAGAATGCCCCTAAGTTCAATCCCCAGTATTGCAAAAAAAAATTTTTAAAAAGATATGTATATTTTATATGTTTCTAGATGCATAAATACATGGTATAAAAGTCTACAATAACTTTAGAGGTAAAGAAAAAATTCTCTAGTAATGATCTTTTTTTAGTTTGATTTAGCCCTAAAAGCACAAACACCACTAGCAAAAATAGAGCATTGTGATTACATCAAAATTAAAAGCTTCTGCATAACAAAGAAAACAGCAGAGTGAAGAGATAATCTAGGGATTGAGAGAAAATATTTGTCAGTTATACATCTAATGAGAGCCTAGAAGTTAATATTCTCAATTATATAAGGATAACTACTTAAAGATACCTGCATCTTTATCTAAAGATGTACATTAAATAGCTCTACTACTAGAAAACAAGCCAATGAAAAAAACAGACAAAAGGCCTAAATGGACACTTCTCACAAGGATACATACCAATGGCCAACTGATATTTCCAAAAGTGCTCATTATCACAAATTATCAGGGAAATGCAAATTAATACGACAATGAGATAATCACCTCATACCTGTCAAAATAGCTATTATCAAGATGATGAAAGACAGCAAGCATTAGCAAGGGTGTGCAGAAAAGGAAACCTCTGTTCACCACTGATGGACATATAAATGGATATGGCCATTATAGAAAACCATGTGGTAATTCCTCAGCAAACTAAAAATAGAACTGCCATGTGAACTAGCAATATCACTTTCAAGTATATATTCAAAGGGGTTGAAATCAGTGTAAGATATAGCTGCAATCCTGTGTTCACTACAGCATCATTCACAATGGCCAAATTATGGAGTCATTCTGTATCCATCAACAGATTAATGGAAAAAGAAAACATGCTATACACACAGAATGAAGTACTCCTCAGCCTTGAAAAGGAAAACACCACTTGTCAAAACATGAATGGAACTGGTTAACACTATGTTGAAATGAAATAAAGCAGGCACAGAAAAATGCATTCTACATGTGGGCAGTTACATTTGGAATCTAAAGCAATGTAATTCAATGAAGCAGAGTAGAAGAGTGGCAAAGGTAGAGAGTGAGAAGAATGGGAAAATGAAGATCAATGGGTACAAAGCCTCAATCGGGAAGAATAAGGTTTTTTTTTTTTTTTCTGAGTTGTATTGCACAACATGGTAAATATAATGAACAATACAATGTATTATACATTTCAAAATTTTTAAAAGTATAATTCAAATGTTCTCATTACCATAAAAAGTAAAATGGCAGACATGTTAATTATCTTGATTTGATTATTCCATATTGCATTCACAAATTATAACATCACATGGTAACTCATAATTAAAATAGTCTTAATTTACTATTATTTTAAAATAACTTAAAAGTAAAAACAATGTATTTAAAGACTAAACAATTAGAGACTTTAAGCTCAGCATGGGGAGTTACACATGTAACACCATGATGATTAGCCAGTAAAATCTTGAAATAAAAGTTATATTTTAGAAGCATTATTTTCAGTTATGATTTACTGCAAATTAAAAATAAAACCTGGTCAGGCATGGTGGTGCACGCTTGTAATCCTAGTACTTGAGAGGCTGAGATCGGAGGATTTGGTTTCCAGACAGCCTCAGCTACTTAGTGAGGCCTTCTGCAACTTAGTGAGACCCTGTTTCAAAATAAATAATAAAAAATAGGGCTGGGGGTGTAGCTCAAAGGTAGAATGCCCCTCGGTTCAATTCCTAGTACCACAAAATAAAAAATAAAAATAAAACCTGACATCTATTCTGAAATGTATTCTGCAATAATAATAAAATTTTATCACAATTCTTTGGATTTTAAATGTGGATTAGACCAGTAAAAGCTATAAATTGAGATAGAGGTGTGAAAATTTTAACACACATTGTTTGAGGTAAATAGATAATGTAGTTTGTAATTAAAAAAATAGAGAATCTTTTCTAAATATTTTTAAAAAACCAGTAATACAAAACAAAGTTGATACTTAACTTTCCAAAATTGATAGATTGAAATATGAAAAATAGAAAGTGGCAGAACTAAGATAGGACAAGCAAATCTACTTCTCCAGTAACCCTGACTTTAAAAGCCACAATAAAATGAGATTCTCAAAATGTGATAAAAAAATCAAAATCCGACAATACACTCTTGATAAAATGTTTACCTAAAACAGACAAATAAGGACCAACTTGCAAAATGTATTATGTGACTAAATACTTATCACCACATAATTGACAACAATGAATTCTTCAATACAATTTTAATAAATCTATAAGACTTTTTAAAGTAACCTGAGGCATCTCCACATGTAGGGATATTATTGTATACATTATTGGGATATAAGAATGTTAAAAACACCTAGTTAGGAAAAGCAGAGAACAAAATGTCAGATTGCTCTTAGCTTTACCCAAGTATATTTGTTTCCATAGGTTTCTCTGGATGATGGTAGTATGGATCATTTAATGTTTTATATTTTAAATATTCTGAAATATACTTAGAACATAACTTCTTTTAATAAGAAAAATTAAATAAGAAGAGAGCTAAATATATGAGTTTTGCTCATTTCCTAAAGCGAAGGAGTTTCCAGTCAAGGTCTCTGATGAGTTCTGCATCCTAATCTATTCTGATGAAAGACAGAGCAGCTTCAAACAGAATAAACATTAAGATCTTATTTGTAGGTTTGTAAGTTCAAGTCTCATTTCCTCTCTTTTTCATTAATGTTATTTTCAGCCACTAAAAGTATAGGAAATTGAATAAAAGGAAATTTGAAATATGCAATAGTGCAAGCAAAATAGTTTAAGAGCAGCCTTAGAAATGGCTTTGCATAAATATAACATCGCACACTTAATTGTATTCTGCCTCTTAATGTGCAGGTTGTACTATCAAAGCCAATTGCTTCTTATATTGTTATCACACAGAAATCTTGCTTTCTCTTTTCTAAGACTAACCTGAAGAAAAAAAAAAAAAAAAACTTTCCCTCCTCAGAAATCTGTCTATGCCTTTTAAAAACCCCTCTTTTTACACCAGAGAGCTTACTAATAGCAGTAACAAAAATCAAAATACATTTTTAAATCTCAGCCAACCCCACACCTACATCATGTCTCCTCACATTATTCAAAACACATAAATGATAATGAGAAAAGATGATGTAGATAAAGCACATGCTATGATATAATTGAAAAGTCTTTTCTTTTGCATAAATGAATTCTGGAAATTAATAAGATCATTTTTGTGAATGCTCAGAATCACATCAAATATCCATGGGATGCTAATTTCCTAGGGATGTTAACATTTAGAAGATAACAATCTTCCTCCAAATTCAATCGTCACCATTCCTGTGGACTGTAATACTTATAGTCTTCCTTTTTTGACTTGACATGTAGAAGTAACTATCCCCCTCACAACACTTGCTGGCACCTGTTACTCTTATTCTATTATGTAGTTTTCCTGTGTCTTTCCACTTTCTTCTCCTTCATAAAACACTACTCTAAATGTATTTGAATTATCACTTCAAATATGCAAGCATCTTTGTACAATTTATAGTGTTATCTTAATTCATTCTCTAAGTGTTTTTCATTAAACACTATTTCTAAAATCCAAATTGCTACAATTTAAGTTTGTGTTTACATATGGAAACTTTATATAAGGTATACTATATACATAAATATGCACACATACTGCATATATGACATACCTGTGTACAAAGGTGCCCAGAAGAGAAATCCCTAGGACAAAAGAATAAATATCCTTTGTTTCACTTATGACTGCCATATCACATAGAAACATGAGGATGTTTGTGTTCATAAAATGAACTAGATTATTTTCTCTTTGCCCTTCTTTTTATTTGCACAATTCTGATGGATATAAGTGATTGTTTTTCATTCCTCTGATTATTAGTACTTTGTTTTGCTTGTCTTTATTTATTTACCAGCCTTTTAGAACTCTTTCTCTGAATTGTTCCTTTTTATATTCGTTTCCACACCTTAATGGCATTATATTCGGTGTATTTTTTAGAGTTTCTCATACATTCCAGGTATTAATCTAATTTATACACTACAAATATTTTACCACAGTATATCATTCATCTGTAAAGTTAGTGAAGCAAAATTTTTTAATTAGGGTGTAGTGAAATCTATCATTTCAAAATCTGATCTGTGCTTCCTGAGTCTTGTTAAAGACAGATCTTTCAATCTGAGTTCATGAAGATACTTTCTACCATATCCTTCATTAGCATTCTTGTTTTGTTTTCATCTATTTGAGTCTTCCTTTTTATACGGTACAATGAGGATTAAGCTTTCTTTGCTCTCCACAGATTAATAGGGGTTTCCAGGCAACACATGCTAAACAAGCCACCTTTCCTCCAGTACTTCATAGTGTAGCCATATTTTAACTTCCTGTAGAGATACAGCTCTATTCAAGCTCTGTACTATGTAGTATTGGCAAGTTCATCTGTCACTTTGCCAACACAGCACTAACTTTTATGGCAACAACCTTATACTCTATCTTAAGATCTAGTAAGAGAAGTCTTGCTCTCTTCTTTTAAACATATGCCCTAGCTCACTGTGGGACTGTATAAACCTCCATATTTTACAATGATTTTGTTGGGTTCCCCCTCAAATTCAGTTGGTATACTTCCATATATTTTAATTGTACATCTTTTTTCTATATTTTAATTGCACATCTTTTTTCTTTATTTTGATTGTCTTTAAAGATCAATAATAGGTAAGGAAAATAGTTTTTCTCTATGAAGAGTCTTCAGCATTCTTCTAATAGTTTGTTATAAAAAGTGTTGTGTTTGTTATCACTAATGGCACTTAATTTTATTTTGGTACTACTGATACTATTGCATCTTCTCATTGAAAGCTATCATTTTTGTATTTAACAAAACTACTGAAATATATTATTACTTCGAATACTTTGTTGAATCTATTAGATGTTCTACATAGATGATTATCTGAAAAATGGTAGGTTTTTCCCCTCAAGCATTACAGTTGTATTTTTCTGGCTTTACAGTATTGCCCATATTTCCAGTTTCATCTTAATCAGAAATAACAGATATCATGACCACATTCTCAATTTAAATAAGCCTCTCAATTATTTTAGCCTCAAAGTTTGGGCATGTGGATTTAAACCAGAAACTTCACCTTCATTTCTTTATTATAAAGTATATTTTGAAACCAGGTATGGTGGCACACTCTTGAAATCTCAGTACTTGGGTGGCTGAGATGAAAGGATCTGGGTTCACCGCCAGCCTCAGCTACTTAGTGAAGCTCTCTGCAACTTAGCAAGACTCCATTTCAAAATAAAGAATAAAAAATAGGACTGGGAACCGGGTATGGTGGCACACACTCGTAATCCCAGCATTTGGGAATCTGAGACCGGAAGATCTGGGTTGGTAGCCAGCCTCAGCTACCTAGTGAGGCACTCCTCAACTTAGTGAGACCATGTTTCAAAAAATAAAGAATAAAATAATAGGGCTGGGAGTATAGTTCAGAGGTAGAATGCCCCTGAGTTCAATCCCCAGTACTGCAAGAAAAAAAAAAGAAGCAGCAAGAAATACTAGGAACAAATAAATAAAGTATATTTTGAAGTTAAATGTCTTTTTTACTGTCATTGAGAAAATCATGTGATATTTCTCCTTTAGGTCATTAGGATTACAAATAGTAATTTTGTATAACATTAAACAAATTTTGAATGCAACATAATTCCTACTTGATTACTTAATTAGTGAGGTGAATTTACTCAATATTATATTTAGAAAACTTTTAATATCAATTCATAAAATATGACCATAATTTATTTTGATACTGTCTTGCATAGTTACATATAAAGTTTTTACATTTGGCTAACAATATTTGCTGAGAGTATGATAGCTTCATATGCTTTTAATTTGCATTCTATGATGAAAAATATTGAATATCTTATGATGTAATATTTGCAATTCATATGCTTTATTTGATTAACTATCTAAACATCCATAGTTCTAAAGTTAAGATTTTTAAAATTTCTATATCTTCTTGATCTACCCTCTCCCAGACTCCCATCTCTCCAATGTGTTCTAAAAGTTTTCTCCCAGTTTGTTGTATGGGCTTTCATTTTGCTGTGTGTTTTTTGGAGATAAAATGTTTTTTTTTTAAATTCATTTATTTTTATGGGTGCATTGTAATCATACATCTTTGTTAGGTACAAGCTGGTAAAGGTAATGGCATACATGGCACACATTTCTCATTTAACTCTTCCCCAATTCCCACCCCACTCCCTCCTCCTCCCTCCTTCTCAAGTTCTGTTTAGTGATTGACTTTGATGTTTCATGAAAGTACATCATGCTCATTAAGATGCCCCCCCCTCCATCTCCTTCAGTTAAGTCAACTTCTTTGCTCACCTAAGGTTTCACCTTCTTCATCTGGAGTCCCTCTTATATCCCATTTTCTCCCTAGCTTCCACATATTAGGGAAAGCATACGAAGTTTTACTTTTTGTGACTGACTAATCTCACTTAATGTTTTCCAGTTCCATCCCTTTCCCTGCAAATAAGATGATTTTGTTCTTCTTTATAGCTGAGTAAAATTCCATTGTGTATATATCCCATAGTTCCGTAATCCATTCATCTTTCGATTGACATCTTGGCTGGTTCCATAGTTTGGCAATTGTAAATTGTGCAGCTATAAACATAGATAACACATATATCAGTCTGATAGTTTGGTTTCAGTTCTTTTGGATAGATACCCAGAAGTGGTATTGTTGGATCATATGGTAGGTTCATTCCTTTTCATCTGAGGATCCCCCATACTGTTTTCCAAAGTGGTTGCACTAATTTGCAACAGTGTATTAGGGTTTCTACTTCTCCACACCCTCCTCAGCATGTGTTCTTGATGATTGCCATTCTGATTGGAGTTAGGTGAAATCTCAAGGTAGTTATGCTTTGCGTCTCTCTGATTGCTAATGATGTGGAACATTTCCTCACACATTTATTGGCCATTTGTATTTCTTCTTCTGTGAAGTGTCTATTTAGAGCCTTTGCCCATTTTTTTAATTGGGTTATTTGTTTTCTTAGCTGTGAGTTTCTTGAGTTCTCTGTATATCCTAGATATTAGTCTTCTATCAGAAGAGTAGCTGGAAAAACTTTTCTCCCACTCTGTGGGCTCTCTGTTGAGGTTCTTGATAGTTTCCTTTGCTGCACAGAAGCTCTTCAGTTTAATGCAATCCCATGTATTGATCTTCCTTTGAATTGCTTGTGCTTTGGAGGTCTTGTTGAGAAAGTTTTTACCTGTGCCTATGTGTTGAAGTGTTGGGCCTACGCCCTCTTCAAGTAGCTGCAAGGTCTCTGGCATGACTTCCAGGTCTTTGATCCACCTGGAGTTGACTCTTGTGCAGGGTGAGAGAGTGGGGTTTATTTCCATTTTCCTGTATATGGTTAACCAGTTTTGCCAACACCATTTGTTAAAGAGGCTATCTTTTTTCCAGTGTATGTTTTGGCTTTGTCAAAAATCAGTTGACTGTAAGCATGTGGGTCTGTTTCTGAATCTTCTATTCTGCTCCATTGATCTATGTGTCTGTTGTTGTGCCAATACCAGACCAGAGTTAGGTGAAATCTTAGGGTAGTTTTGATTTGCATCTCTCCTTGATTGCCAATGATGTGGAACATTTCCTCATACATTTATTGGCCATTTGTAGACCGATGCATGTGTATCTATGTTTATAGCAGCTCAATTAACAATAGCCAAACTATGGAAGCAGCTAAGATGTCCAACCACAGATGAATGGATTACAAAACTATGGGATATGTACACAATGGAATTTTACTCAGCCATAAAGAAGAATAAAATCATGTTCTTTGCAGGGAAATGGATGCAACTGGAAAACATTATGTTAAGTGAGATTAGTCAGTCACAAAGAGTTAAGAAGCATATGTTCTCCCTAATATGTGGATGCTAGGGA
>PVLC010005892.1:0-22986 GCA_004027655.1 Graphiurus murinus | reverse complement strand
CAAGTTAGGTGAAATCTTAGGGTAGTTTTGATTTGCAACTCCCTGATTGCCAATGATGTGGAACATTTCCTCATACATTTATTGGCCATTTGTATTTCTTCTTTTGTGAAGTTTCCTTTTTTGATTGGGTTATTTGCTTTTAGTTGCGATTTTCTTGAGTTCTTTGTATATCCTAGTTATTAAACCTCTATCTGAAGTGTAACTGGCAAAAATTTTCTCCCACTCTGTGGGTTCTCTGTTGAGGTTCTTGATAGTTTCCTTTGCTTTGCAGAAGCTCTTCAGTTTCATGCAATCCCATGCATTGATCTTCCTTTGAGCTGCTTGTGCTTTTGGGGTCCTGTTGAGAAAGTTTTTACCTGTGCCCATGTGTTCAAGTCCTATGCCCTCTTCAAGTATCTGCAAGGTCTCTGGTCTGACTTCCAGGTCCTTGATCTACCTTGAGTTGACTGAGTCAAGAAGATATCGAAAACTTAAACCGACCAATAACAATCAAAGAAATAGAAACAGCAATAAAGAGTTTACCATCAAACAAAAGCCCAGGACCAGATGGTTTTCCAAGTGAATTTTATAAAACATTTTTAGAAGAGCTAATCCCAATACTTCTCAAGCTATTACGTGAAATAGAAAGAAACGGGACCCTTCCAAACACATTCTATGAAGCCAACATCACACTAATACCCAAACCAAATAAAGACAGCTCAAGAAAAGAAAACGATAGGCCTATATCACTGATGAATTTAGATGCAAAACTGCTAAACAAGATACTAGCAATGTGCATTCAAAACCACATCAAGAAAATTATACACCATGACCAAGTTGGGTTCATCCCAAGGATGCAAGGCTGGTTCAACATTCGAAAAACAATACACGTAATTTGCTATAGAGTTTTTTTTTTGGTACTGGGGATTGAACTCAGGGGCATTCTACCTCCAAGCTATACCCCCAGTCCTACTTTTTACTTTATTTTGAAACCAGGTCTCAATAAGTTGCAGAGTGCCTCACTAGATAGCTGAGGCTGGCCGCGAACCTGGATCCTCCGGTCTCAGCCTCCCGAATGCTCGGATTACAAGCGTGCGCCACCACGCCCGGCTGTTATAGAGTTTTAAAATTGAGTCATGAGCTTATGGCAATTAACATTCTAGTAGATTACAGACTTAATTTTTTTTAGATAAATATAGAATGTTAAGAGTTTATAGTTTACAACTGAAATCAAAGTAGAAATAGTTTTAAATCATAAAATAAGAAGAGCAAAATGTGTTACTGCAAACTTAGAGTTTCTACTTAAGGAAATGGCAGGTAAGCGGATGCTTTAGATACTAGCACAGTGCTTGGCATAAAATTCTGCATATATATTTGTGAAATTAATGATTTAGAAGATAAAAGATTTCTAGACAGAAAGGAAAACATTTTTCAATGAACCATGATAAAAAAATACTCAGATGCATGATAGGGTAATCACGACTAGTATCAAAAGAACTGAAAAATAAGAGAATATACACCGAGAATAAACATAAGCAGAAGAAATGCAACATGGCCCATGCTTTACTAACAGATAAACAGTTCTGCTCAGGATAGAGTTGTAGATTCTACCAAGAGAAACAGCATTCTATATTCCATGAGAGAAAAAAATAAGATTAACATAGTCACAAAAACACCACTAATTATTTTGACCTAAAGATAGGATAAAATTGCAGTAATACATGTGGATATGTCTCAGAAGCAGCCAAGGTGTAGTAGAAAAAAACAGAACTTGCAGCCAAAGAGATACACATTAAAATCCCAGGTTCTTTACTTACCATGTGCATCGACAAGCTTTATGAGCTTCAATTTTATTATCTCCAAGTGAAGATATCATCTCTTTTATTAAATATCTAGTATATACATGAGATATAATATTTAGCAGCTGAGAAATATTTCCTCTTCTTTTTTTATTTTTAAACAGCGTCTTGTAGAGTTACTGAGGGTCTTGCTAAGTTGCTAAGGCTGGCCTGGAAACTGGGATCCTCCTATCATAGCTTCCCAACTACTGGTATTACAGGCATCTGTCACCACAGCCAGCCTCCTTTTCTTTTAAGGTGTAAAGAGACTACTACACCAAGCACATAGTATGCTAGTGTAAATTGAACCTTATTTTGAATCCTGAAAAAAATTAAGTTAAAAACTGTACCTAACTTTTCAAACCACAATTATCTATGTCTACTTATTCGTGTGTTAAGAAGAGAAAATTAAAAACAATAACATATATCTAATTAGTATTTTCATCTTTAATGTTTAGTGGTAGTGTGATTTATATTTTTCTCTTTCCTTAATAGAAGATTATGACTTTAGACAACATATTAGTAACTGTATCTATCTATCATATATCTAGAAAATGAATCATCAATTTCAGAAAAAGGACCTTTATTAAATGAGTAAGATTTTGAGATATAGAATACCTAGGATATTATGGAGATCAACAGATGGAATTTAAACAGGATAATCATGGAAGTATTGCTCATTAATTCTTAGATTAAAATGATGGAATTTGAATGATATTTGTAGCCTTAGATATCTGAATATCACTGATTAATGACAAGTAATGATAGAAATTTAAATTACTGTAATGTTTATTGACCATTTAAAATTATGAACATATTCCTTGAAATAAAATAAAATTGTCTAATTCTAAAAGCACATCTAAGAAAAAGGTACTACTGTTATCTCATTTCCCAAAGTAGCAAACTAAATGGCTCAGAGATTCAGTGATTTATCCAAGGTTGTACAACTAACGAAATTTCTAGATATGAATGAAGTTGAAACTTTACATGTGGAAGTAAAATTGTCCTATACTCATATTATCATTTTCTTGAAGTAACCTATTATACAAAAAATATAAACTGGACATTATGGCATACACCTGTAATCCTAGTACTTGGGAGGCCGGGATAAGAAAATTGCTGGTTCTAGGTCAGCCTTAGCAACTTAGCAAGACTTGTTTCCAAATAAAATAAAAGGGCTGAGGTGTAGCTCAGAGGTAGAATGCTCCCTGAATATAAAAATGTGATGATTCAAAATTATCGGACTATAAGGAGCCAGTATGAAAATAGATTTATGATCAAGCATATATTTCTACTTTTTGTGAAGTTACTTGACCAGCCATCTCATTTCATCAATTTTACATCTAAATAATGTTGAAGTCACACACACACACACACGTTGTCATCTGCTAGATGCTGTCTAGAATCATTACAGATGGGACCCACCAACCTGTAATTGAATTTTCATAATTGTTTGTTTAGGATCAGACTCTCCCACCTCCAATGTGTTCAGATTTTTCTTTGTAAAATCATCTACTATTCTGAGCTGTATATGTTAGGCAAGAATTACATTCTTTTCTTTTTCTTTTTCTGGTACTGGGGGTTGAACCCAGGGACATTCTACCTCTGAGCTATACCCCCAGTCCTATTTTTTATTCTTTATTTTGAAACAGGGTCTCACAACTTTGGCCTAAGTTGTGTGTTAGGGCCTTACTAAGTAGCTGAGGCTGGCCGAGATCCTCTGGTCTCAGCCTCCCAAGTACTGGGATTACAAATATACACCACCACACCCAGCTAAGAATTAAATTGTTATACATAGACTGGTTTAGGGATGAATACATGCACAATTCTAGCTAGTTAAAGAAAGAAGCTATTTGCCAGTATGTTCTGAGTAGAAAGTTCTCTCTTTTTTATGAAAGCTACTTGAAAAAAATTATTTTTCCTTTAGCAGATGAATTTTGCACAGATGTAACAACCTGGGACTATAGAAATTATTGGTGCTACTAAGAGGGAGAATATAGATGACTTAATAAAAAGACAACATCAAGGAAATGCAGGAGAAAGACTACATAAGACTTTGCAGATCTCTAAATCAGATTAGAAACCGGACATGGTGGTGCAGATTTGGCAGATTTGTAAACCCAGTACTTAGGAGGCTGAGTCAGGAGGATCACAGGTTCATGGCCAGCCTCAGTTACTTAGTGAGGTCCTACACAATTTAGTGAGACCCTGTTTTAAAATAAAGAGTAAAAACTACAGCTGGAGGTGTAGCCCTGGATTCAATTCCCAGTACCGAAAAAAAAAAAAAAAAAAAAAAAGATTATTACTGAAGCCAGGCTACCTGAATTGTTCAGTTACTCAAGTCACTAAAGTCACACTTTTAATTGAAGCTGGATTTCACTCAGCACTATTGAAATTGGCCCAGATAAATCTTTGTTGTGGGGACGCCCCAGTGCCTTGTAGGGTATTTAGAGGAACCCCAGCCTTTAACCACTGATAGAATGCATCCAGTCACTGCCACTAAAAATGTTTTCAGACATTCCCAGGTATTTCTTGGAAGACGAAATGCCCCTCTGTTGAGAAAAACCAATACTAATAAATATGGGTATCTTCCCATTCTCTCATTGTCTTACTTATTCATGCATCCATACAGTCCATGTTTTGTTTTGTTTTTTTCCCAGTACTGGGGATTGAACTCTTTATTTATTTATTTATTTATTTTTGCAGTACTGGGGATTGAACTCAGGGGCATTCTACCTCCGAGCTATACCCCCAGCCCTATTTTTTTTTTCTATTTTGCGGTACTGGGGATTGAACTCAGCAGCATTCTTTATCCGAACTATACCCCCAGCCATAGTTTTTATTCTTTATTTTGAAACCATGTCTCACTAAGTTGCGGAGTGCCTCACTAGGTAGCTGAGGCTGGCCGCGAACCCGGATCCTCCGGTCTCAGCCTCCCGAATGCTGGGATTACGAGCGTGCGCCACCACGCCCGGCTTCGGTCCATGTTTTGATGCCTAAACTAAGCCACATAACCCTACTCTTTGGCCTCAGGTTAAGAGCTAGAAAGTGATGAAATGCAGGCAGACAAATTTCAGGAAATGTCTGGGTTTACATCTAGAGAACTAGTCCTTCCTTTATCTCTTGAAAGAATAGGCAATTACACTAGATTTGTAGAACTTTGTTGTCTCAATTATTATAGGCCACCATCCTGAGGTCATGTTGAAAGGACAGCCCGTAGACTAAAGCTTACTCAAGCTAAAAGAGGAAAATAAGCCATGAAACGGAAGTTTTTGACAATTGTATTGTGTAACTGAATCAAACCAAACTGAAGCCTTCTAGCTTACTGAGTAGATATATTATCTTTATTCATAATCTTATTTGAATTAGACTGTCTATTATTTATAATCTACACATCCTGTGTGATTCAAAGAATTTGCTTTGTCTCTATACATGAAGAAACTTTTAGGCGTGTGAACAGATTAACTACTGCTGTCTAACAGATATTAGACAGTTATTTCAATATTCTGTGCTTTCACACATAGTAGCCATAGTCAAGTGTGATTATCAAAAACTTAAATATCAGCTGAAATCTTAGTATTAATTTCAATTCATTTAAGCTTCACCTCAAGTATATAGGAAATAATTTACTACACAACACATGTTTAAAGTCAATTAGAACATCAACATACATTGAGATCTATGGTTAACAAAAAAGATGATTAGAGGAAATGGAACTCCTAGCGAAATCAACAAATAAGACAATATGAAACTTGAAAATGAATTGTGAAATAGATGGAACTAGGAAACAAGACAATAAGGCAACTTTCAATATTCCAAATAGTACCAATGCTGTATGCTGTTCTGAAGGCTTACTACAGTAGGTTTTAATTTGGACAAATCCATAGCATGGTCTACTTGGTCTTACATTTAGCAAAGTAGTAGCATATGAATTGGAAGATCTTGGGTAGGTGCCCAAAGATCCAGTTTACAAGCATTTAAAATAATAAATGTACTAGTCATCCAGTTGCACATTCCTGTAAGTAAACTTAAGCAGGTGCCCTTGTTGCCAACATGAGACAACCATGAGAGAATACCTAAGATTCTATGAGGTCCTCCCCTTGCAGCCTTAAAACTCCTCTGCTTTCTCTTCCAGCCCCCCCTCTCTCTCTCCAGGAAACCATTCTACAAACACATATTAATTTCAAAATGTCATACTTACTACTTTCAACTGTCATTCTCTGCACAGATACCAGAAAGCCAAATGACTCATCTTTTTTTTTTTTTTTTTCCCCGAAAGTCAAAACACTTGCCCCCAATTAAAATACCACTGCCTCTGAAATCCCCAAGCCTCAGGTTGCCCATGTGCCCTTGGAGTGAAAGTCTCATCATGTACAGGCATGACAAAATAGTTAGCCACTGTGGAATACAGAGCCTTTTTTTAAACTTTCCAATTGTGGAACTCTCCATGTTAAAGCTATTTCCAAAGCTTAGAAACCAAAAGCACTGGTAAATGAGTCCTGCTCTGTGTGTTTTCAGCTCTCTGAGAGACCCTCAGTATTAGTGTTTTCCCAGCTAGACTGCACAGTAAACTATATGGAGGGAAGGAAGGATGCCTAACAATTGTGGCATAGTATAAACCGTGAAGCTCAGTGCTTTGACAAAAGTCACAAAACCAAAGCAATGTTTGCAGCAGCATGCAAACACTCCATATCCCAAGTCTAGGGTCTTTACCATGGTATTTTCCTTCCCCTAGTATAACTCATGTCAAAATCTGAAAAGTCAATATGTAGTTTTGCAAACAACTGCTAACTGCAGGAGTGGCAACATTTCTGGTCTCATATTAAGTATTTTTTGGAGAAAAAGAGGATGATATTAACTTGAAATAAAGCTTGCTGCTGACTAAGTCCATAATCTACCATGACTTTAGTGCCTTACTAAATGGAAGCTAAAATAATCTTCAACAAAATGGCCAAGAGAAAGAAATATTAATATTGCTGCTGAGAAAAGTCTTTTACTTTGCTCAGCATTGTTCGAACATTTGGAGAGATCATGAGCAAATATTTAGGTTAGGGAAACATCTGCCAAGGTAAAGGTCTGTCAGTGAAAAGGGCATTGGGAACTTCTGTCTAGAATGCAATACTTTGCCAAATGAAAGTATCAATAGGAAGAAAAAACATATCAAAAATTCATAATTTGTTTTGGGAGGAAAGGGAAAAACTAAAGGAGAGGAAAATGTCTGTTTGAGCATGTAAATGTAAATAAATTTTAGAAATCAGGGACTGTTTAATAGTATCTATTCATGAAATATAACTGGATAGCATGAATGAATAATTTAATAGAGAGAGACAAGAGAGGATAGGAGCTTCCTGGAGAGGTAAATTCCAAGCTTCAGCTCAGCATACTTTCCGGACTATTCTCTTTGGAAGTATTTTCTGCCAAAAATATGCTCCCAGGCTCACCTCAGGTGATGCATTAACATTCTGAAAGCTTTTTACCTAAACCAATAAATGAAATTCCCTGATTAGTGACAAGCCCTGTAGACTTGGTAACTTTACCCATTAATTAACAAAGGGACAAGTGGAAGGAAGGAAAGGGCAGAACAGAGACCCATAGGGCAAGAAGTTTTACCATTTCTATTAAGTCCTAGGATAACGACAACAGAAATGAAAACCAGTGATTTACAGCCACTCTTTTCTGGGTGATTTGTTGACACAGCTGGAATTTCGTTTTAAATAACATAATCTAGCCGATCAGTCACCTGCATAATGTATGGGCTTGCTTGTGTGTATATGTGTGGTGTATAGATTTTCCATTCATACACATGCTGAATGCTAACTGGTAAGTATAAATATTTATAACACATTTACAAATTCTATTTAAGGAAAAGTTGTTCTGTATAATTTCACTTTGAAAATGGCAATACTGGGACTTCCAGAAGATTACAAATATATTTTGTAATAGAAGTCAATCAGATACATATATGCTAATAAGATGAAGAGCCACTGCAACAATTTCCCTTTCCACTCAAAAGTTAGAGTGCTGGCTGGATTTTAAAGATACAGGGTATATGTGGCAACGAAATACTTATTAACTTAACCAGAAATATCAGACATTGGTAAATTTTCCTTTATAAACAACTTATCTACTTGGATAGGAAAATGTCTCATAGAAGCATAAAAGTGTGTGGAGTAGGGATAGAAGGAAGATTGACTGCAAGAATTCTAGATGAATTTCAAACTAACAAATTAGCCCCTGACAAGAACGGCATTGAAGAGTTTGATAACATAAATACACAGAGGGTATGCTCTATCCTGGAGAAGATGTAGAATCCCACAGTATCTGAATCTAATGTGATTGCAGAATAAACCATGTTTGCTTTCTGTGTATCTCTATGGAATTACCAAATTTAAAACAGCAAACTCCATCTATTCTAATCTGATCATATTTTCCCTAGAAAGTTACCAATGATATTTCTTAAGAACTGCTAAACTGACTTCCTTAGGTACCAGAAATTAAAATGCTGATTTCTTATTCTAGTACAAATCAAAGCATTTATCAAAATAATCATTAAGAATAATGTCTAAGCTGGGCATGGTGGTGCATACTTGTAATCCCAGTACTTGGGAGGTTTGTAATCCCAGTACTTTAGACCAGAGGATCTGGGTTCGCAGCCAGCCTCAGCTACTTAGTGAGACCCTGCACAACTTAGTGAGACCCTGTTTCAAAATAAAGAATAAAAAATAGGGTTAGGGGTGTAACTCAGAAGTAGAATGTCCCTGGGTTCAATCCCTAGTACCACAAAAAATAAATAAATAAATAAAAATCATGTCTAAGTGCATACTCCGTAAATTTATATACAGGATGAACAAATATATATGATTAGTAAATTATCATTATTTTTTTTACCAAAACCAAGATATTTATGGTAGTATCAGAAATAAGGTTCCTAAAATAAACTTTTTAACCAATTAGTTAATGAACAATATCCAAGGAGATTATTTACCTCATTCTCTGTTCATTATGCTAAGTGATATAGGAGATATAGAGTTATGAAAAGTTGTCTTTGTATTTAAAGCATTGCCTATCAGATGGCTGAAGCATGTGATTTTCTGACTATAAAAGAAAACTGTTAGAGAAAAAAGTTAAATGGGCTTGGGTAAAAAGTAATTATAAAATAGAACTTGACATACTTGGACTGAAAAAAACATTCTATATCAAATTCTTAAATATTTAATTGCAAAATATCCAAAATTTGGAATAGAGGAAAATCAATGAACATTTGAGTATTCATATTTCATATACAAAAAAGTAGATATCATAAAATCTAGATACTCTAGAAATTACAATGAGGATTAATGGTTCCCATTAAACTGTGAAATATGTTTGAATTTATCAATATACTTAAGGAAAGGATATATTTTATTCACAGGATTATAGGAATCCCACAACAGAGAATATCTGAGAAAATCTTTATCCTTGCTTTCCAGAAAAAGAAGCTGAGGTGTTCAAATATATTGAATATATGACACATTCCACCTATCTTAGTCTAATTCTCTCACCTTTGTGCAAGTTTCCAGCTCCAAGTCTCTTCCCTTCCAAGAGAATGTGATAAATAATAAAATTAGTATAGTACAGAATTCTTCCTATGAAGACAACCATCTGTACTCATAACCCAGTGCTATCTACCCATATGCTTTGCATAAGTTACTAGATCTCTCAGTGACTAAGTTTCCAAATCTACAGCATGAGGCTAAAAATGGTCACTTCATAGAATTTCAGGGAGAAATAAATGAATGGAATCTAATTAAAGGGATGTGTAGTATATAGTAGCACTCAAAATATAATAATTCATATTGTGATTGTAATCTCAACAATAAGTTAATAAGCCTCTCTTACATAGCTTATGTAGTTTCAAGCTACATATGTGGTAGAGAATGACTGCATAGCCAGTCTTTGTGACAGAGTTCTACTACCAATAACTTGGAATTTTACTGTTATTTTCATAACATATATATTTTGTTAATAAAACCTCTTTTCTCAAAAGGTGTTCATTCTGGGTCTTGAGCAAAAATTGGACATCAAGTCATTATATTATATTAGAGGCATGTCAGATTTCCTCTAAATCATCCTTTTCCAAATATTCAGTTATGCGAAATACTAGTTTTATGGCATGTTACAAAACAGGATTGCCTTGTCCAAAAGGTTGGCAAATGCTACATAGTAAACCCTTCTCTAAGCTGTCAGAGAAATCCTATTTCCTATTCTTTCCCACTGGAACAGGGATAACTCATCCATTCCTTTCTGTGTCTGGCTGCACACTGCACTGAGCATTAAAATCTTAGCAGGACAAGGTGCAGTTGTCACAATCCAGAGACAGATCTGTGGAACTGAATTCTGGCTCTCTGAGGAGAGGACACTGCATGGATCCTGAGCTCCAGGTAATCTTCTGACTGTAAGGGATGTCAGGTGTAGCTATCAACATTCAAACCCTTTCTTGAACTTACCATAAAACCCTCTTTGGACCTCACATCATTAGTCTTTTTTATAATCAGCATTCTTAAAAGAGCTACCTAAGAAGTCAATTTCCACTTAGGTAACTACCATCCAAATAGTAAACCATTTTGATTTGATCTTCATCCCTATCCTCTAGTACAGTTCCATAAATATGGAGTCACACCGGTGTTCACAGTGTAAAGGATCCTTCTTGACTTGTGTCAATGAGTCAACCTCTGAGTACCTTCCACCCAGGTGGCTACTCTCTCCTAATGAAAATACCTTCCTTTGGGGATTTCCATGACCCTCATCTCCCAACTGCCCAGCCTTAAAAATCCTTTATATTGGCAGTGTTTATTGTATCTCTCTTCTAAATGCTACTATGTCACAATTTTGATCCTGGTTCCTAATATTTCAATGGATTTATTCCCTCTGTAAATAATCTGATGTAGACTAAATTTTTTAATAGCATTCATATATACTGATTACAAATTCATATATCCAAATGATATTTCTCTTCTAAATTTAAGGCATCCACTAGCCTGATATTCCTCTTCATTGCTGTACAAGTGTGCCAAACATAATATATCCAAAATGAAGCTGATTATCTTTTATAACCTTTTCCTATTTCAGTGTTCTCCCAGTCAGGACCTAGAATCAATCCCTAACACTTGCTCAAACTGAAAACAAATTATTCTTTGATGATTTCATTCCCTTTATTTTCCACACTTAGTTTATAGGCATGCCTCAGTCTTTCCTTTCAAACATGTGTAAAATACACTAACTTCTTGCCCTTTCCTACTTTTAGCACTGAGAATCCAAACCAACATCCCCACACAGACCACTGTTGCAGCTTCTATACTAATTCAATCTCTCCATAGTAGCCAGAGTGATCTTTTTAGAAAATGAATCAGATCTGGTTACTCGTGTTATGGTTAGACATAGACTATACCCTAAAGAGCTCATGTATTAATGTTCAGAGATGATGTAGTTAAGTCATACTGTTTGTAATTTTATCAGTAGATTACCACACAGTAAATCCATTACAATGGTAACATAGGCAGGTGGGGTATGGCTGAAAAGGGTGGATCCCTGGGAGTGCAACCTTAAGAACTATGCTTTTGTCTTTAGATACCTTTGTTTGTTTGCACTCTTGCTTCCAGCCTCTGTGATATGAAAAAGGAGCTGCTTTGCTCTCTTCCTTTCTCTGTTTTCTGATACCATGCCCTGAGATCCACAGATCTGGCCTGACATGGACTAAACCCCCAAATCTCCACAACTGTGAGCAAATAAATCTTTAAGTTGTTTTCAGTTGTTTTGGCTAAGAGCAGTGAGAATATTGACCAAGACAACAACTGTGTGTGTGTGTGTGTGTGTGTGTGTGTGTGTGTGTGTGTGTGTGGTACTGGGGATGTGGGGATGTAACCCAGCGGCATTGTACCTCTGAGCTGCACCCCCAGCCCTATTTTTTATTTTGAAACAGGGTCTCACTAAGTTGCAGAGGGCCTAAGTAGCTGAGGCTGGCTGACAATCTGTGATCTTCCTGTCTCAGCCTCCCAAGTACTGGCATTACAATTGTGTGCCACCACGCCCAGCTGACAGCTTCCTTTTGAAAATAGTGATTGGCTTCCTACTACACTTAGTATAGATTCAAATTATATTTCTTGGCCTACAACAACTTACCTTGCCATTAACGTAAATTCAACTTGTGTAAGTCTCCCATACATAAACCACTATGTTCAAACACAGTTCTCCTTTCAGCTACAAAGCATATATTTGCATACTTACTATTGCTACCATTATGGTAAGCAGAGTCCTTTTCCTCTTGAATATAGAGTCTAACAGAAAATGATACAAATTCTCACAATTATAGTCTTTAATATTATTGAAAAGAAAATAAATATGATGATTTAGGACATAAACTATAGTTGGTTTAGAGTTAAGCTGAAACCTAAAAAGTGAAATATTAGTTATATAGAGGATAAGTAGAAAATAAGTGTCCGAGAAAAGCACCATGTGAAAGGCTCACAAAGCTTTTGGCAAGAATTTGGCAGAAGTCCAGGATGGTCAAAGTAGTAAATGAAAGGGAAACAGACCTGGGATATCATGGGAAGGTTATAATAGCCTGAACTGAAGCATTATGGGCTCCTCAGCCTTGGTGCTACTGATATTTTGGAATAGGAAGTCTTTTCTGTAAGTAGATGGTACGTATATCATAGGATGGTTAGCAGGATTTGTGGCCATGAGATCTATATTCTTTATTATTTCACTTAACCATTTATTCATTTACTCAGTACATATTTATTGAGCACCTCACACTTGCCAGACACAATAAGTGCTTGAGAAAAAAAGTAAACAAGACAAGTTCCTCTGCTCATGGATCATATAGTCTAGTGAAGAATATTTTAAACAGTTAACATAATTACTTAACTACATCTGTGGAAAGTACTAAGAAAAGGTGTATTTTTCAGTTACAGTTACAGTTCAAAAGATAGGTAGATTTAGTCAATTAGTACCCTCTCACATATCAAAATATTTTGTCTATCATTCAACTAATGTTTATGCTCCTTCTTAAGTTGATATATTTTACTTAAAGATAAACTTTTAGAACTATTAAGAAAATATATTTTATATTGAATAACTGACAATGATTACAAAATCTTATGAGGAAATAAATGTGAGGTCTGAATATTGGGTTTGATAGTGTTGTGCCTGTGGGATGAAGAGTTACCAATTTTTATAAATGAAAGATGTATTGATGAACTGGATATATATGGTCAAACACAGCAATGAAGGATGCTCTTAAAATCCTCTATAAACAGAGAATAAACATATGACTTTTAATGGAAAAAATATAACCAGAATTGGTCAAAGGAGACAAATTTTTCTAACCATATGGGATTAATAGATATTCACACTGAACATTTAAAGGGAGTTTCATAAGTCAGTAGCAATTTATAACCACTATAGATCATCATCATGATTATCACCCTAGCCATTTCTCATATGCCTAACTGCATGAAGTACAGGCTGAATGTAATGAAAAGCAAGCTAAAAATTGTTATGTCTGCACTCCATCTAAAGCAGATCATAATAAGTAGATATATTATCACAGCCTTCATAGTCTCAGCTTAAATTGACACATGGATTTTGTCTTTAAGTCCTAAGATGTAATGTGCACACAGGTAGTTTTAGTAGTTTAACTTTTTGGTACAAGACCATCAAAAAAGACCTCTAAGAAGTCATGATGGAAAATGAAAGCTTATTGGTATCAGTGGCATTGGATTTACCACCCAGTCTTGGTACTTAATTATCAGATTTTGCCTTACTAAGCAAATGTGTTTGACTTTATGGCTAAAAGTATTTCCATTTGTAAATGCTATACAGAAAAACAATAATTTCCTTTAGAACGATACCTTTTAGCTCTGGGGTTGTGTACAAATAAATGTCTGTTTACTAACAACTGATAATAGAGTTAAGAAAGTTACCAGTAAGATGACAACTACCAAAAGCAAATCACCAGACAATATAGGTGGTTTTGGTTGATGCCACCCATTTTAATCTTCCTTATACTTCAGATTTTTGGAATGGAAAGGAAACTGTAGAAATAATGGAATTGGAAAATATCTGAAACAAACTACCTATATTAAAGCAAAGCACTATGAAACTAAAAATACACTTTATAATTCACACACACACACACAAAACTTGTAATAATCCATTAAATTGTCCATTATGGACTGAATTATGTTTATCCCCAAATTCATATGTTGAAACTTTATCCCCCAATTTGCAAGTGAAGTCAGGGTCTTTAAAAATGGAACTGAGATGAAATAAAGTCATAAGGGTGAGAGGCTCCAATTCAATTAGATTTATAAGATCTTATAAGGACACAGAAAGAAGGTCTCCATCTTCAAGCTAAGAGGAGAGGACTAGGAAGGAGCCCTGCCCGCACCTTCACCTTGTACTTCTGGTCTCTCACATTGTGAGAAAATAAATTTCATTTTAGAGACCCAGTCTGACATGTTTTTGTTATGACAGCCCTAGAAAACTAACATATTGCCCAACTTTAACAACACTTAGGTAGATTAAATTTGATACTGTTATGCTAATTCGCACATGAGGAAATAAAGACTATGAAGGCAAAGACTACCTGTTCTAAGTCATACCGCTAGTTAGAGGATGAAGTAGTATTCATCATAGATCAATTACAACACAAACAAAACACCCTATCACTGACTGAAGGCAAGTGATCAGAAAGCTTTAAAATACAGTAACAGAGGAATGCTTACTTTATAATAAGACAGGTATAATATATTATGATGATCATTCAAAAAGAGGATGAGAAATACAAAAGAAACCAGAAAAGGAAACTCAGAGATTTCTTATTTTTTATTAGTGTGTTGTAATCATACATCTTTGTTAGGTATAAGCTGGTAAAGGCATTCATGCACACATTTCTCATTTAACCCTTCCCCAATTCCTGCCCCACTCCCTCGCCCTCCCTTCTTCTCAACGTCAGTTTAGTGATTGACTTTGGTATGTTTGTGAAAATACATCATTTGCATTAGGGTGGTCTCCCGCCCCCCCCCCATCACATTCAATTAAGTCACCTTCTTTGCTCATCTAAGGTTTCTCCTTTGTCTGGAGTCCCTCTTATGTCTGACTTTCTCCCTAGCTTCCACATATTAAGGAGAACATCTAATTTTTTACTTTTTGTGACTGACTAATCTCACTTAGCATAATGTTTCCCATTTCTATCCATTTCCCTGCAAAAGACATGATTTTGTAGATTTCTTTAAGAGTATTCCTTTTTACAGAGCCCTTTAAAGAAACAATCTTACTTATATTTAGTGGTTATGATACTCAGTTTTATAATGTCTTAATTATATTATAAACATTTACTAGTTATAATTTCATGTGACTTAAAACCTGAAGCACTGAAGTTAGAAGGTCCTTCATTTAGATATGTTTATATATGGACATATACATGTCTCTTTATAAACCAACATTTATATAAGTTATTAAGATCAAAGAAATTATAGTTACAAAGAAATAAAGCATATGATACTGAAATTCTTATTTACACTAATGATGAAACATAATGTCTACAGTAATTAAACTCTAAGGCTATCTAAATGTGTGTTTTGAGAGTTTTCTTCTTCCTTAATGAGAATTATTTTTCTCTAATAGATTGACTGTTTTAATAGCAATATGATACAAAGTTTAACCTTCATGTTATCAATTCATTTTGCTCATTTAGACTCTGATTACTGGATAGACCAAGCAATAGAAAAATCAGATGCCAATTTGAGCACTTTCTACCCCATATTATATTATCCTTTAGAAAATACTTAGAAAAAAATCTATCAAATCATTAATGATGCCAACATCCTAAAACATTTAATTCTAATTGTATCTATAATTATTAACTTTAAAAAATGCAATTCGGTTTATTCCCACTTGTCTGAGGATCCTCCATACTGTTTTGCAAAGTGGTTGCACAAGTTCGCAATCCCACCAACAATGTATTAGGGTTACCACTTCTCCACACCCTCACCAGCATTTGTTATTGTTCGTGTTTTTTATGATTGCCATTCTGATTGGAGTTAGGTCAAATCTCAAGGTAGTTTTGATTTGCGTCTCTCTGCTAATGATACTGAACATTTCCTCATACATTTATTGGCCATTTGTATTTCTTTTGTGAAATGTCTATTTAGATCCTTTGCCCATTTTTTGTTTGGGTTATTTGCTTTCTTAGCTGTGATTTTCTTGAGTTCTTTGTATATCCTAGATATTAGACCTCTATCTGAACAGTAACTGGCAAAAATCTTCTCCCACTCTGTAGGTTCTCTGTTGAGGTTTTTGATAGTTTCCTTTGCTATACAAAAGCTCTTCAGTTTAATGCAATCCCATGTATTGATCTTCCTGATGGTTGCTTGTATTTTGGGGTCTTGTTGAGAAAGTTTTTACCTGTGCCTATGTATTGAAGTGTTGGTCCTATGCCCTCTTCAAGTAGCTGCAAGGTCTCTGGCCTAACTTTCAGGTCTTTGATCCACCTTGAGTTGACTCTTATGCAGAGTGAGAAAGTGGGGTTTATTTCCATTTTCCTGCATATGGTTAACCAGTTTTGCCAACACCATTTGTTAAAGAGGCTATCTTTTTTCCAGTGTATATTTTTGGCTCCTTTGTCAAAAATCAGTTGACTGTAAGTAAGCCTGTGGGTCTGTTTCTGAGTCTTCTATTCTGCTTCATTGGTCTATGTGTCTGTTTTTGTGCCAATACCATGCTGTTTTTATTACTGTGGCTTGGTAGTAGAGTTTAAAGTCAGGTATTGTGATACCTCCTGCATGGTTTTTATTGCTAAGAACTATTTTGGCTATCCTGGGCTTTTTGTTGTTCCAAATGAATTTAAGGACTGATTTTTCTATGTCTGTGAGGAGTGTCCTTCGTAATTTCATGGGTATTGCATTGAATTTGTAGATCTGCTTTGGGAGGATGGCCATTTTAATGATATTTATTCTGCCTATCCAAGAGCATGGTAGATCCTTCCATCTTCTAAGGTCTTCATTGATTTCTCTCTAACCTAGCAATACCACTTCTGGGTATCTACCCAAAAGAGGGGAAACCAAACTATCAGACTGATGTATGTGTATCTATGTTTATAGCTGCACAGTTCATAATTACAAAACTATGGTACCAGCCAAGATGTCCATCAACAGATGGATGGATTAAAAAACTATGGGATATGTACACAATGGAATTTTACTCAGCCATAAAGAAGAACAAAATCATGTTCTTTGCAGGGAAATGGATTCAACTGGAAAACATTATGTTAAGTGAGATTAGCCAGTCACAAAGAGTAAAGAAGCAAATGTTCTCCCTAATATTCGGATGTTAGGGAGAAGATGGGGCATAAGAGGTTTCTCAGATGAAAAAGTAGAGACCCTCGATAAACAAAGAAGTTGATTTAACCAAAGGGGACGGACGGGGAGCGGTGGGGTGTGCGGGCATCCTAAGGCACATGATGTACTTACACAATTATATCAAGGTCACTCACTGAACTGAACTTGAGAAGGAGGGAGGGTGAGGGAGTGGGGTGGGAATTGGGGAAGGGGTCAGATGAGAAATGTGTGCACATTTGTCTTTATCAATTTGTACCTAACAAAGATGTATACATACAAAGCACGAATTATTACAATAAAAAATGCAATTTGGATTGTATATTGCTCAATACAATTTTTTATCATTACTGCTGTCTAACAAAGTAAATTATTTAAAAGATTTTTGTGCTTATGAAATGCCTATGTTCACTATAAGGTATTAAACATTTATCACATGGTCCTATTAACTCTCAGAGATTGTCTTAAGATTTTGATCCTGTAGACCCTGTATATGTAGTGCCAGAATACTACAGAACAATTTCCATTTACCTACAATGTTATTCTAATTTTAGTACCATAGTTGTTAAGTACAGAGAACACATCCCTTCCCTTTACACCTCACTAGAACATGGCAAGTTTATCTCTGAGGAAAAACAAAGCAGAGCTGAAGGCTAACATACTTGAATACCTCAGCTCATCTGGATTCTCTCAACAGATTTGTTGTAGGCAAATCACGACTTTGTGACTTAAGTTTCAAGCATTCTCTGTTGAAATGAAAGAATGTAGTGTATTATATGAAATAGTTGATCTACGCAGTAGCTCTTCTTCCTGACTTGACTCAGCTTCCTATAGTCAGTGATGAAACAATTTTCATTATATTTATTTAAGCACAAGCTGAGCATAGATTTTATAGCCAAATTCACAAGCTATTAACTAAAATTGAATTTTTGTTCTTTCTAAGCTCTCACTTAGACTATATTGTCCCATTTCTTTTCAACTATGTGTGGTTACAAGACTTGAGAGTTCTATTAAATGTGAGTGGACATGAAGAGTGCCCTGTTGAGGTCTGGCTTATATAAGCTCTCCGACATCCACTAACTATGCAAGTTCCTCCTTCCAGTGTCCACTAAAGGACATTAGAAGCCATTGTTGAACCAGACACAACCCGTATCAACCAGGAGTCTTGAAATAATTTATGGAGAAGATGTAGCCTCCTGCCAGGGACTAATACATAAGCAAGAAAAACTTCACTCTGGTCTAGCCAGAATATATTTAAGAGTTCATTTTTTTAACTTCATTCATTCAGGGTACATTTGTAGGAGATTTTGTTACTAAAGCAAATATTTATGGTCATGAAATAATTGATTTTGGCTATAATCCTATGAAATATTTACTTGTAAGTACTAATTGATGGTTTTACAAGTTACAATAATAAAACACTGAATCTAGGTAAGCTGGGACATGCCTGTAATTTCAGTATTTGGGAGGCTGAGAAGACAGTAACAAGTTCAAGGCAGCCTTGACTCCTTATTAAAACCTTGTTTCAAAATAGAAAGTAAAAAATTCTGGGGGATATAACTCAGAGTTAGCAGATACCTACGTTCAATCCACAGTACTACCAAAAATAAATTTTAAAAAATGACGCTATGAAAATGAATATATTACATGAAATCTAGAATTGTAGCCTCCATTACATACATACATGTGAATACCAAGGCCAATCAATATTATGGGGAAAATTGAGGGAGGGAGCAAGGAGCTGGGGAAAAGCTTAACAATGCTTTGGGCATGTGTGTCCCTATCACTCTGAAAAACACATTATGTGAGACAATGCACCAATAAAAGTACGTAAAAAGGTTTTCAATTTTATTATAAATGATACACACATAGGTTCAAGATCATACTTAATAATAGAATTTAAGTGCATATTTTCCAAAACATTTATTTGCGCATTGTAATCATACATCTTAATGAGATACAAGCTTATAGATGCATACATGCACACAGCACTCATTTAGCCCTTCCCCAATTCCCATCCCATGCCCTCTTTCTCATGTTTGGGCTTACTTAATGACTTTGATTTGTGAATGTACATCATGTGCATTAGGGTGCTTCCTTCTTCCCCCTCCCATCACCTTCAATTAGGTCACCTTCTTTGTTCATCAAGGTTTCCCCTTCTTCGTCTAGAGGGACTCTAGACAAAAAACATTCTTGGTAACTTTAAACTTAATATTTTGGTCAGTTATTAGCTCTAAAACTATTTGATTTGTTGTATAATATAACAAAATAATTTATATTAAAATGTATATGTTCTTCCACTTCCTCATTGGTTATTAATATCATTTCAATTAGAAGTTTTCTTTGCAGGAATATTTTAATCTACTTGTTCATTTTCTGAGTGAACTTACTAAAATAAAATAACATGAATCAACTGAAATGATTACATATAAATTGCAGTGGGTAGCAATATAATGATATGAAAGTGAATGAATAAGTAAGTATAAGGATGTCAATCATTCCTCAATGTGAAACCCTTCCACTTGCCATAGGATCCCTCAGGTACTATATATGTGACAGGTGACTATCTCAGCTAAGAACCTTTGAGAATAGTAGGGTTAATATGTTAATTTGTTTCATACATTTAGGTGGAAAATTAATGTAGATAGTCAAATATTTCCTTCCTTTGCAAGTTTCAATGCCCTCCCCTTTTAAAACTGCAAAGACATTTTTAGTCCCAGGTCAAAGTTTCTTTTGCAATATGGTACCTGAAAAAGTAGATTTTTTTTTCAATTTAATTCCTATCAGTTCCATGTTCTAATAACTACCCAAAGTTAATTTCTAGAAATACTTGTCAAACCCCCAGCTCCAGCCCCATTATGCCCTCTGCTTTCTCCACCTGATAGCAGATTATGAAATCATCCACAACAATTGGTATTCGGAGTATCCTTAAACTGATTTTTGCTGCAAAGTTAAATCTTGGATCAACTTTGAAATCTTTGTGTCTCTCAAACCATTTTAAATCATCTCTTTCACTTTTTCAAGCTCAGAGCCATAGCTTTTCCATGCCTGCCAATACTTGATATCTGAAGTCTTGTGCATTTCCCTACCCTGGTATCTACCCTGATATCTACAACCCAGTTCTTGCCTGAATACATTTGGAGAACATTGGCAATAGATAACCGATATAACCAGGATAACTTTTTTTTTTTTTTCAAACACTTTGGAGCACAAAATGCTTGTAGACATTTAGATTACCTTACAGACATCTTATAAGCGTGTTACATTTCTCAGTCTCCTTCCTAGCTGTGTTCAAATTGTTAAACCAATATTCTATATTAAATACAATGCCACTTCAATGTATTAGTTATAATAATGCTAACTACTGTAATATATGAGCCCCACATCTCAGTGGCTAAGTTCAACTTAAGTTTATTTCATTCTCAGTTTAGTTTACTAGGTGGTGGGGTATGTTTAAAGAGGGGAAAGCATTAGTTACATGGATCCAGGGAAGAAACACAGGTATTGGGGATGCAGCTCAGTGGTAGTGTTACAGTTTTAACAGTGCTGGGGGCTCTTTTTCTCAATTCAAAGGAAATAAATTGAATTGGACATTAAAACTAAAGACGGCTTGGTTGTAGCATTAACAAAAACAAAACAAAAAAAAACTTTATTACAAAGTCAGTAGGAAATGGAAAGGGAAGAGAAGGAAAGCACCATGCCTGGCATACATGCCAGAGAGCCCCAAAATGGACCCCCCCCCCAGACCCCAGCCTTTAACTACAGTTTTTGTATTGGCATGTTCTTGTCAGCATTATTAAGACAACGGGATAGTAACTTATTTCTTAGCCAGATGGTCACTCCTTGTCTCCGGATAGTGTGCTTACTAAGTGCAGGGGTCAATAATCTACCTTACTTTCACCCCTATTGTATTATGCTGTATTGGTTGCTCATCAACTATGGATCCTTTGAAGCAGCACACAGAGTTTACCTTTCTGGGTTCCAAAGAAGAGAAGGGAAATAGAGGCACAAATTATAGTCACTGCAGTTGTGTGTGATCTGTAAGAGCAAGGTTTAAGGCTCTTATTCTCTTTATGGCTCTAAAATGCACTAAGCAGAGTCACTGTGATCTTAGGTTTTTAGTTGTTTCTACATATTTTTAGGGCTAAGGCTTTACTATGGGTAAACATTAGGACAAAGGCAGAGGGAGAGGGGAGCTCTGCAGTTTGCAGCTGCGCCTCCTGGCCTGAGTGCCTATGCAGCACCCAAACTCTGGCTGTTTTTTTACATTTTGGAAAGTAATATAAAGCAATTTTTAATCCTGGCACATTCCCCCCTCTATCTTTTAACTCATTGACACCCATCAAACAAGGGAGTGTGATTGAAGATATCAATCTGCTTCAAGCTGAAAGGGGGCAGAGTGGGGCCCCAGGATTGAGGGTGCCAACAAGTCAACTGGGGGAGGGTGTTAGGGTTAGGTTTTATTGAGTTGATGGATGGGAAAAAATTGTTAATTACTTCTTTTTTTCTTTTTTTTTTTATAGGCCAGACCCAGTAGGGGTATATGTTATTTTTTTTCTCCCATGTCATGGCCATATTAACTTCAAGGGACTATGAGAAACATAGTCTAGATGTGTACCCGGAAAAAAAAGTTTGACAATTACCCAGTCTCTTCAACACACAGATGACTGTAATATCCTTTTAACTGGTTCTCTATATTTACTTTTTCCCTATAGGAGTATAATAGTGTTCCTGACAAAACACCAAACAATTTAAATATGAATCATACTGTTTGACATTGCTCCTCAAAACCCTAATAATGCCCAATTTTATTTACAGTAAAGACAATGTCTTTGTCTTTGACAAAGACTTGACAAAGACATTGGCCTCTCACCTGACTATATCACTGTCTTCGTCTCCAAAAATCTGTCACACCCAATCTTCTCAGCCACATAGCTTCCTGAGAGCCTGGAATAGGACAGGTACTGCATGGCCAGATGATCTTTGCACTGTCTACTGGTTCTGCCTTGAGTACTTTTCTTCAAGCATCAGCAAAGCTAAGACTATTATTTCCTTTAATTTGTCCTTCAAATGTCACCATTCCAATGATATTTACCTCATCCCAACCCCCTACAACTAATAATCTCCCAATTTGGGAATCTAGTACTAGCTTTGGTACTCATTTGCACAGTTGCCAGATAGTTATTTTTCTCTCACTACAATGCAATTAAAAGGACTGAACTTTCAATGGGCCTTCTTCTTGTTTGAAGGGGTCTCATGATGAGTTCTTGCCAATAATCTGTGAATGGAAGAGAGATGTAGCCTTTCTTAGCTAAAGTAATTAATTGCCCAGTTGAACTTCTTGGATTTATCTTTCCAAAGTCTGGAATGTCAATGCCATGTTTGAAACTGGGGTACTATTCAGGCTTTCTTATATATACATGCCTTATTTGCTAAATTTAACAATTGTTGTCTATTATTGTACATGGTAAAATTGTTTATGGGGCAGGGAACTTTATCTGTTTCTTTAATTACAATATTCAAAGCTCTTAGCATAGTGTCTTTTATAAGGAAAATTACAGAAAGCTGAAGAAGGAAATCGATGAAGACCTTGGAAGATGGAAGGATCTACCATGCTCTTGGATAGGCAGAATAAATATCATCAAAATGGCCATCCTCCCAAAACTGATCTACAAATTCAATGCAATACCCATGAAATTGCCAAGGACGCTCCTCACAGACATAGAAAAATCAGTCCTTAAATTCATCTGGAAAAACAAAAAGCCCAGGATAGCCAAAGTAGTTCTTAGCAA
>PVLC010005891.1:0-74141 GCA_004027655.1 Graphiurus murinus | reverse complement strand
CCTGTGCCTATGTGTTCAAGTGTTGGTCCTATGCCCTCTTCAAGTAGCTGCAAGGTCTCTGGTCTGACATCCAGGTCCTTGATCCACCTTGAGTTGACTCTTGTGCAGGGTGAGAAAGTGGGGTTTATTTCCAGTTTCCTGCATATGGCTAACCAGTTTTGCCAACACCATTTGTTAAAGAGGCTATCCTTTTTCCAGCATATATTTTTGGCTCCTTTGTCAAAAATCAGTTGACTGTAAGTCTGTGGGTCTGTTTCTGAGTCTTCTATTCTGCTCCATTGGTCTATGTATCTATTTTTGTGCCAATATCATGCTGTTTTTATTACTGTGGCTTTGTAGTAAAGTTTAAAGTCAGGTTTAAAAGTCATTCTTTTATATCTTTTTTGACTCTGATTTATTTATTCACTTTCTGTCTCACAATCTAAATGACAATTTATAAGAGAGCACAGAAATGCATGAGACACTAGGAAGGCAACACCCTTAATCTTATTTTTTCTGAGGGAATTCATTTGTTTGAGAAGTCTTAACGAGCTTTTCTTGTTTAAGAAATTCCATGCCTCCGCCCAACAGCTTAGAGCCTAGAAAGTCACCATTTCCAATCTTGAAGAATCCCAGCGGTTTGGACTTTCCTCTTCCTTTTTATCTCTTTTCTTAAACTGGCCAAGAACTCACGTTCTTGCTTGAGCTCATCCATTTGTCAAATGCAGCAAGCAAAAGTCAATCTGGCTTTTCCCCAACATTCTCCAACTAATAATCCTCCTTCCCGCTGAAAGACAGCTCTCAACAAAAAACTGATGAGAGCCAGAAGATAAATCTCCCATATTCCTTCCTTAAGACAATTCTGAGGAATCTTTCTACACTGCCCTAAGGTGCTCAGCAGATTTAAGCTTCGGCTGCCCATAACTGTAACTTGGTTGATAACTGGTATTTATTGGCTTCCTGCCCTTCACTTTCTCACTTCCCCATACTCTACCACGTTTCCCCAGATCAGCTCCCACAAAAATTGCTTGCATTCCAATCCTTGTCTTCAGGACTTCTTCCAGAAGAACCCAAACTACACATTACTGGTTTCCTATTGTCTATCTAGAACAGTGCCCAGAACACAGAATATGGGTAAGAAACATTAGTAAATAGCTGCTAAATTCATTCTACATATGAAATTCCATCACTGTCAAGTGTTTCTGTTTTACTTTCTTGGGAATAGAAAGTTTGTTATTAACTTGTATATGCTATCATTTCCCTGTAACAGTGATTCCTAACATATGAAGCCCTAAATTTAATAAAAGATACAAGTTTCTGTCAAGAAAGACATATATGAACATACATTTTTTTTTTTTGCATACTGGAGCTTGAACTCAAGGGCATTCTACCTCCAAGCTACACCTCCAGTCCTATTTTTTATTCTTTATTTTGAAACATAGTCTCACTAAGTTGTGGAGGGCCTCACTAAGTAGCTGAGGCTGGCCACGACCTCTGGTCTCAGCTTCCCATGTACTGGGATTACAAGTGTGCACCACCAGGCCTGGCTACATAATAATTTTATAAGATGTGGTTAATTCATAGACCCACTAATCTCAAAAGTCACCATGAACTCATATTAACCAGGGCTATGCCAAAGCTAATAAATACAAGTCCAAAAGACATATTCTTTACCTTCTTCCTAGATTCTACCTGAGCAATAATGCATGAAATTTTATATAATAAAGACTTATCATATGTGCAAAATAAAGTGTAGTATTTAACAGTGCAGATTCTAAAGCCAAAAGGTCTGGGTGATCATGGAAGGATTACTCAACATCTCTGTGCCTGTTTTTCTTTTCTTTTCTTTTTTTCTTTTTTTTTTTTTTTTTGTGGCGGCACTGGAGATTGAACCCAGGGGCATTCTACCTCCATGTTATACCCCAAGTCCTATTTTTTATTCTTTATTTGGAAACTGGGTCTCAGTAAGTTGCAGAGGGCCTCAATAAGTAGCTACGGCTGGCCTCGAACTCATATCCTCTTGTCTCAGCCTCCCAAGTACTGGCATTACAAGCATGTACCACCACACTCAGCCTATTTTTCTTTATCTGTAAAACAGAGCAATTACTATGCATGTTGCAATTAGTGTAAGAATTAAAAGAGTGAATTCAAACGAGAGTTCAGTAGATACGCCTCAGACCTAAAGAATACCATAAACCAAATGGACCTATTAGACATATATAGACTCTTTCACCCAACTACAGCTGAGTTCACATTTTTCTCAGCTGCACATGGAACCTTCTCCAAAATAGACCACATTTTGGGCCACAAAGAGAGCACTGGCAAATTCAAAAAATGCAACATAATTCCCTGCATCTTCTCAGACCACAATGGAGTGAAACTAGAAATAAACTCCAAGAAGACCCAAAGTAACTGTGGAAACACATGGAGACAGAACACCACATTGCTGAATGAAGACTGGGTCATAGAAGAAGTAAGGAGAGAAATTAAAAAATTCCTAGAAACCAATGAAAACAGAGACACAACATATCAAATCCTCTGGGGCACCTTAAAGGTAGTACTAAGAGGAAAATTTATAGCACTGAGTGCCCACATAAGAAGAACAGAAAATCACCAAATAAATAACCTAATGACACAGCTCAAAGCACTGGAAAAACAAGAACAGTCTAACCCCAAAGCCAGTAGAAGACAGGAAATCATGAAAATCAGAGCAGAAATTAATGAAATAGAGAATAAAAAACAACACAGGAAATCAACAAAACCAAAAGCTGTTTTCTTGAAAAAATAAACAGGATAGATAAACGATTGGCCAACCTAACCAAAAGGAAGAGAGAATCAACCCAAATCACCAAAATAAGAGATGAAAAGGGTGATATTACCACTGACAGTATGGAAATACAGAGGATAGTCAGAAACTATTTTGAAAAACTATACTCCAACAAAATGGAAAATATAGAAGAAATTGACAAATTTCTAGACACATATAACCTTCCTAAATTGAGTCAAGAAGATATAGAAAACTTAAATCACCAATAACAATCAAAGAAATAGAAACAGCAATAAAGAGTTTACCATAAAAAAAAAGCCCAGGGCCAGATGGTTTTCCAAGTGAATTTTATAAAACATTTATAGAAGAGCTAATCCCAATACTCCTCAAGCTATTCTGTGAAATAGAAAGAAACGGGACCCTCCCTCTATGAAGCCAACATCACATTAATACCAAAGCCAAATAAAGACAGCTCAAGAAAACTATAGGCCTATATCATTGATGAATTTAGATGCAAAACTGCTAAACAAGATACTAGCAATGAGCATTCAAAACCACACCAAGAAAATTATACACCATGACCAACTCAGGTTCATCCCAAGGATGCAAGGCTGGTTCAACATACGAAAAACAATCCATTTAATTCACCACATAAACAGAATCAAAGACAAAAATCACATGATCATCTCAATTGATGCTGAAAAGGCATTTGATAAAATCCAACACCCATTCATGCTAAAAACACTTCAAAGAATCAGAATAGAAGGAATGTACCTCAACATCAGAAAGGCAATATACAACAGGCCCCCAGCCAATATCATATTAAACTGAGAGAAATTGCAAGAGCTCCCACTAAAAACAGGAACAAGACATGGATGTCCATTATCACCTCTTCTGTTCAATATAGTACTTGAGACTCTAGCCAGAGCAATAAGGCAAGAGAAGGCTATCGAAGGGGTAAAAAAGGGAAAGAAGACCTAAAACTATCCCTTTTTGCAGACGACATGATATTATACTTAGAAGACCCAACAAACTCAACCAAAAAAACTTATAGAACTGATCAACAAATTCAGCAAGGTGTCTGGATACAAAATCAATCTTAAAAAATCAGAAGCCTTTCTATATGCCAACCATAAATCAACCGAAAAAGAAATCCAGAAAGCAATTCCACTCACAATAGCACCCTGAAAAATAAAATACCTAGGGATAAACCTAACCAAGGAGATTAAAGACCTCTATAAGGAAAATTAACAAAAGCTGAATAAAGAAATCGATGAAGACCTTAGAAGATGGAAGGATCTACCATGCTCTTGGATAGGCAGAATAAATACTATCAAAATGGCCATCCTCCCAAAACTTATCTATAAATTCAATGCAATACCCATGAAATTGCCAAGGTCACTCCTCACAGACATAGAAAAATCAGTCCTTAAATTCATCTGGAAAAACAAAAAGCCCAGAATAGCCAAAGTAGTTCTTAGCAACAAGAACCATGCAGGAGATATCACAATACCTGACTTCAAACTCTACTACAAAGCCACAGTAATAAAAACAGCATGGTATTGGCGCAAAAACAGACACATAGACCAAGGGAACACAATAGAAGACTCAGAAACAGCCCCACGTGCTTACAGTCAACTGATTTTTGACAAAGGAGTCAAAACTATACACTGGAAAAAGGATAGCCTATTTAACAAATGGTGTTGGCAAAACTGGTTAACCATATGCAGGAAACTGGAAATAAACCCCACTTTCTCACCCTGCACAAGAGTCAACTCAAGGTGGATCAAAGACCTGGGAATTAGGCCAGAGACCTTGCAGCTACTTGAAGAGGGCATAGGCCCAACACTTCAACACATAGGCACAGGTAAAAACTTTCTCAACAAGACCTCAAAAACACAAGCAACTCAAAGGAATCAATACATGGGATTGCATTAAACTGAAGAGCTTCTGCACAGCAAAGGAAACTATCAAGAACCTCAAAAGAGAGCCTACAGAGTGGGAGAAGATTTTTGCCAGTTACTGTTCAGATAGAGGTCTAATATCTAGGATATCAAAGAACTAAAGAAAATCGCAGCTAAGAAAGCAAATAACTCAATCAAAAAATGGGCAAAGGATCTAAGTAGACACTTCACAAAAGAAGAAATACAAATGGCCAATAAATGTATGAGGAAATGTTCCACGTCATTAGCAATCAGAGAGATGCAAATCAAAACTACCTTGAGATTTCACCTAACTCCAATCAGAATGGCAATCATCAAAAACATGAACAACAACAACTGCTAGAGAGGATGTGGAGAAGTGGGAACTCTAATACATTGTTGGTGGGATTGCAAACTAGTGCAACCACTTTGGAAAACAGTATGGAGGATCCTCAGACATATGGGAATGAACCTACCATGTGATCCAGCAATACCACTTCTGGGTATCTACCCAAAAGAATGGAAACCAAACTATCAAACCGACGCATGTGTATCTATGTTTATAGCTGCACAATTTACAGTAGCCAAACTATGGAAGCAGCCAAGATGTCCATCGACAGATGAATGGATTAAAAACTATAGGATATGTACACAATTGAATTTTACTCAGCTATAAAGAAGAACAAAATCATGTTTTTTGCAGGGAAATGGATGCAACTGGAAAACATTATGCTAAGTGAGATTAGCCAGTCACAAAGAGTAAAAAAGCATATGTTCCCCCTAATATGCGGATGCTAGGGAGAAGATGGTGCATAAGGGGATGCCCAGATGAAAAAGGAGAGACCCTGGATAAGCAAAGAAGTTGATTTAACCGAAGGGGTTGGAAGGCGGGGGGGGGGCACCCTAGTGTATATCAAAGTTACTCACTAAACTGAACTTGAGAGGGAGGGAGGGCGAGGGATGGGAATTTGGGGAAGGGGTCAAATGAGAAATGTGAGCACATATGTCATTATCAATTTGTATCTAACAAAGATGTATGCTTACAATGCGCGAATAATAATAAAAAAAAAAGAATGAATTCATAGGAAGTACCTAGAGTGTGTGGCCCTTATCGATCATTGCATAACTATAATCTATTATTATTTTGACACTGTATTCTGTGGAATTCCAGAAGCATTTTGAATGACGTTGATGGCTGCTAGAGTGAAGTTCTAGACCACTTACTCCAACATCAACCAAAGAATTTCCAGTTTTATTTGTTTCCTGACTGCTTTGTAGACCCAGTCCTAGAACAAAGTCCCAAGCTTTGTCTCAGCTGCAAAGAGCTACCTTGGCCAAAGGCAAATCTCTCCCAGGATAATATCCAATGACTATTGAGGGCAGAAAGACAAAATCCCAGCCATTTCATCCACTGCTGGACAATTCAATTTGATAGGCCATATATGCCAGGGAGCTCCTTGTGGGTTTGGACGAGGCTTTTTCTGGCATGCATCACCACTGAGTTGCTTCTGCCAAGTTTCTCCTGTGTCCTCTCCCCTTCACAGGTGCTGATAACCTCTGATAAATAGGCTGCATGCCAAATCTCCTCTCCATGGTCAGTGCTGGCTTCTGGAAAACCCAACCTGTAAAAACTTCCACATAAGATTCTTAAAAACAAGCAAAAGAAACCATGGTGTGTCAGTACAGTGGTACAGCTTGACTTATTATGACCTTTACTTGCCTGATGAATTTAGGACTTTCTCAAAATAAATTATAAACTTCTTAAAGGTAAGACTATGACTATCTAGATGGAAATACTTAATCCCCACTTAATTGTCTCATGGGCTTCTGTTAGTTGATTTGATAATTGGTAGTCATGATTAACTGATATAATAAACACATATGTACAACAAAGTTAGCCTTTTATTTCTTACTGCTTACCACTGGTGCCCCAAATAGGAAATGTCAAACACACAATTTATTAAAAAAGAAAGAAACAGGAAAAAGAGTTTCTAAGTTTAAAAACCAAACCACCACATATCTGTTAACCAAGGCGTTTAGTAATTATTTACTGACTTGCTCAAATTCCTTGGCCCTCTCATTTTAGCTGGACAGATAATAATCTACTTAAGACAGCTTCATATGTCAATGTTGTCTATGCTTTTGAGCACTCAGGCCCAGCCTGGTAATGCCCCCAGGAGCCTGTACTACAGCTGCAATAAGAGCTCCGTTCCAGAGACTCCTTGATAACTCTAGTAATTGAATCTTCCTAATAGTGAACTGAATCATCCTTAGTAAAACTTTCAATGATTTCATTCTCTTTTCCATTTGGAAAAAAAAATAACAAGCCTATCATCTTAAAGATTACAACCCTTCAAATATTTTAAGACAACTCTTTAACATTTCCTTAGGATGTTTTTCATTTCCAAGCAAATAATCTCTTGTTCCTTTCAAAGATGAGATTTTCAGAGTATCTGCCATCCTGCCTGTCTTCTTGTAGATACATTCTAGTTACTCAAAGTCTATCAGAATTGTGGCAGACAAAACTTAATACCATAGAGCCTGGTTGGTTGAGACTATTTGTTTTCTTGTTTGGGACACTGCATTTGTATTACTGTTCTGTACATTTTCATTCATTGTTTAGCTTCCTTGTTATATTACATAGTCCACCATAGTGGCTTTTCTGACATATCCTTATAATTTGACTTTTCTCCAGCTTAATTAGACCTTTATGATCTAAAGAACTCCCTCCCAGAAAATCCCAGCAAAGATAGAATTTCCTTATTAATATCATGAAAAATTTTTCCCACTTGGCCTTTTTAAGAAACCATTATGAAGTAGGAATCTTACTCAGATGCTGGGTGACACTGTTACACTGACTGAATACTAGCTCTGTATGCGTACTTTATAAGAACTCTGGGATCACCATATATAAAATACAATCTATGAAACAGAATTTTATTTTTATAAGGGTAAATTGATTCAGAAGAAGGCAGAACTCCCCTTCTGGAAATTCAAAGCAGGATTGCCATTGTTATTGTTTGTGGATTTTGTTGTTTAGTCTAGGTTTTATATTTTGTTTATATTGGGTTGAGTCTATACACCTTTACCATTCCATTCCTGGGGTCCAGCTTTTTCTGTAATTACCTCAGAAATGTTGTCCTGTGGGACACTTAGCACAAGAAATTGTGTAAGCTTTGGGGAAAAATCAGAATGTTATACAGCTTTACAGTCTGGTGTCAGGTAAAGCCAAATACTAATTTTTCAAATTACTAACACAAATCTAACACAAACTGTGGTGGTTTATTGGTTGCACACATTTGAATTTGATTATTTATTTTTAAAAAGTGATTTTTCCAGAAGTACAATGTACAATGTCAATGTTACAGCTAGTGTTCACTCACAGGTATTTACAGAACAATAGTAGATCACCTTAAATGGAAGTTTTGTGGAATTCTGTCTCTCACCATAGCAAGCCTTATGTCCTTTGTTTCATTTGATAATGCAGGAAAAATCTCATCATAGATATTTTTCAAAGGAAATTTGCTTGTGGTGTGAAAATATTAAAAATGAAAACAATGGTTTGAACCTTTCAAATTCCAAAATTTCCCCTCTAGAACATGGAACTCCAAGTTCCTGGAAAGCAGAGACTCTGTCAGGCTCCTCTTTGTAACCCTGGTGCCTAGCACCATCTTGATAATGAGTAGGTCCTACAGAGATGCTTGTGGATCGAGTGAATAATGAATGAATGAATAATATTCAGCGCCAACTGTGAAAGTGAGCATTTGTGACAATCACAGGCATTACATGGAAAAGGCAGCAGGAGCAATAGGGAGAGATGATTGGGGAGCTGCAGAGGAGATGTAATTGGAATGTTGTTTAGGAGACCAGAAGAGAAGATACAGCAGGAGGATGGAAAAATCGCAGAGGACCACAGTCTATGACAGGAATGGGAGACAATCAGCATCACAAGCAGGAAGAAAGCCAAAGCACTGCCAGGAAGTCTGCACAGGGAAGAGATATGCCCGAGCGTGAGACCAATGTGTTGAGACAGCTCTCCACGCACCGGCACAGCATATGCAGCTTGTTAATTTGGGGGTTTAAAAATTATATTTGATATATAAAATTAATAAAGATGATAAAAAATTAAAGCTACGAACAAGGAAATGGATGCAAAGAAGTCTTTAACTACATGTGTTTAATGATCATAACAATTTATTATAAAATGCTTAGAGCTGTAGTCATGCTCATGGGATGAATGATTTTCATGAAATAAAAACAGCTGTGGGGAAATCACACACTGTAACAGTATCAATAAAACCAATAAAATTAAAATATGTACCTTGAATTATTATTCCAGTAGACAATACATATGCAGTTATCTCTTAAGCCATATATGGCTCAATTAAAATGTAATTACAAATAAAAAGTAGGTTAATTATGTAAACATTCAGAATCAGTCAACATAACCTACTACAGGAAGTCTTTTTAACACATTGGTATGTCATGATAAGTATGCACTTATAAAAATATCATATTGTATCTTCTGCTTTACAATTTCCCAAAGAATAAGAATAGAAAATGACCCAGAGATAGGGTGATGGACTGCAGGTTTTACCCAAGAGCATCTGTAATACAACTAATTGAAATAGGTGTTTGTGAGGAGTAAAAAGCCCATGGTGATATAGGCCACTGACACAAGGTAAGTCTCCTACTAAAGTCTAAAAAGAAAAAAAAAAACATCTTACTATATAATGTTACCAATAATGCTAGAGATTATTTATTTAAAAAATTATCCAGGATGTGCAAGATGGAAACATTTTGTTTTTCCTTAGGAAAATGTATATATAACTTTTTAAACTACATACATTTTATTATATCTGAATATATTTTTGGTTTAAGCTTTCATTTAATTTATGATTTTTAACAAATCTAGGTGATTTATCATTTGTGAGAAGCATACCACCCCCTCTCAGTATATGACATGATTCGTGATTCAATGAATAATACATTGAATTTACATAGGGTTTTTTTTTTAGTTAAAATTTTATTTTTTTCCTCTCACAGCAATTTCATAAACAGATTAGGTCCAATAATCTCCATTTTAGAGCTAAAGAAACAGACACAAAGAAGTTAAACATCTTGATTGAGGCTACACAATCATTTGCCTTTCCAGAGCTTACTTCCGTTCCTCTGAGTTGTATTTCTTTGATATTCCTCTCTAACAGACCTCCCATCCTCCCATTTCTTGATGTCCCTGTCGCACAGTACAGGTTAGTGCAGTTGGAGTACTCATCTCTGAGCAGATTGGAAGCAGATCAGACTAATACAGACAATAACTGCTACTTGTCAGACTCCTTTACAGGGCTCCAGCAGGATCCTTTCCTCATTTCCAAAGCTAGTAAAGTATTTACCATTAGCCATAACAATCATATTTACTCTTTCAAAAATAATCTCCTTCAATCACGCAATCATTATTTGAAGGAGAAATAAGCAAAAACAGTATTTGATTGAGAGAAATAAGAAATAGTCTTTTCTTACAAGAAACAAGAAAATTAAATAGCATGATTGTAATGGTAAAACATCAGTTAAAGCCCTCAACTGGAGTCTTCATGATAAGACCATTCTAATGCATTATATAGATTTTAGGAATATAAGAGGTGGCATGTCCTCCTGGACAAAAGACCTCATACCATTCCAGTAATCCTGATCATTTAGCACCATAAATATTCTCCATTCCTCAAGGTTCCAGCTCATGAATTTTTCAATATCACTCTTTTTCATAATAGTTTTGATTTTTTTTCTTTGACTCTCCATTATGCCATTAATATAATCCCACAGAGGCCTTTCCAAGTAGAATGAGAGCAGCACTTAATTACTGGAATTAGAAATGACAAACATCACAGTTTTTATCTAGTTGATCTCCTCTAAGTAGTTCTCTGTGTAAATTTGAATAATCTTGAGTCTGTGACATTTAACTTTTCACAAAGACTTCTGAAATTATTTTTAGTGTACTCTTACTTTCGATTTCTCTCAGAATAAGGCAAGCTTTTTCTTTGTTAATAAGAGGCCTGACTAAGAGGATAGAAACAGTAGCCCCAGTGCAACCATGAGCTTTCATCTCCTTCCAACAATTGCCTTTCCCCCCTGCCTTACACTTGTTTTCCATTCATTAATATCAATAACAACTTATAAGAGAAAGTGTGTGAGCTAGGGCAGTTAGGATTATTTAGATGTAAATTATAGAAACTGACTGTGGCTTGTGTAAGCAGGAGAATTTGTTGGAAGAGCAGGTAGTACAAAGAATCGCTGGAAAGATAAAGCCAGTTGTGGAAAAAAAAAAAAAAAAGATAGGAACAAGGTCAGCTGTGAGGGATTATGTATTGGAAACCTCTCAGATATTGCCTCAACTATTCCCAGGGGAATGAAAGGCTGAGGTCATCTTCTCTATCACTTTGTTCAAGGCTCAAAGTACCAACAATGAGAATCTTTTGGCCAAAACTGAGTCATATACTATGGTGGTTAATTTTAGGCAGGGACTTGGCTGGATTAAAAGATAACTAGATAGATGGCAAAGCATACTTGTGTGTATGGAATGTGGGTGGTACTGGGGATTGAAACCAGGGGTGCTCTACCACTGAACTATACTGCTGCCCTTTTTAGTTTTTATTTTGAAACAGGGCCTTGCTAAATTGCAGAGAGATTGGCCTTGAACTTGGATCTTCCTGTCTCAGCCTCCAAAGTACTAAGATTATAAGCATGTGCTACGCACAAAGCCCACTGCAAAGCATTATTTCTGGGTATGTCTATGAGGGTGTTTCCAGAGATTGATATGTGAATGTAGGGATTGAGTGGGTAAGATTTGCCCTCAGTGGGCACCATCCATCTAATCTTGAGGAAGGCCCAGACACAGAGAAAGAAGAATTCACCCTCCCTCTCCTTAGAATTGGGACACCCTGCTTCTCCTGCCCTTGGATATCAGAACTCGGGGTTCTTTGGCTCTTGGACTTATAAGAGTATCTTCTCCCTCAGACCTCAGCCTTGAATTGAGAATTATGCTATTCACTTCCCTGGTTCTGAGACCTTTAGACTTGGACCGATCCAGGCCACCAACTTCCCCTGTGGTCCAGCTTGCAGCTTGCAGCTTGCAGATGGCATGTTATGGAGCTTCTCTGTCTCCATCATTCTGTGAGCCAGTTCTCCTAATAAATCCTCTCTCATCTATCTATCTATCTATCTATCTATCTATCTATCTATCTATCTATCATATATCATATATCCATCCATCATACAGGTTCTATCTCTCTGGAAAAGCCTAATACACATGTCATACCTCAATTAGTATGTCAAAACATCTTCATTTTCAGTCTAATTGAGACTGTATAATATGGGAAAGAGGAAATTCTACTAAATAAAAGCAGGGTTCAGTTAGCAAAGGCAGAGGGAATAGAATCTTGGCAACAAAAAAGAACAACAATAACAACACATGTCTAGTACCATAAATCATAATCCTTGACTCTTTTTTTAAAAAAAAATATATCAGATGCTAATTAAAATGCTAGAGGAATATAAGCTTTCTTCCATGGCTATATTTCTGGAACTCAGATTCTAGTCACCTTATTTAGTTGCTAACATCTGCTACTTTTTAACTTTCAGCAATCAAGCATCAGCAACATAATCTTTACTCAAATCCTTATCTCTAAGATATCCAGTAATTTATTTTTAGTGAACCCCAATGACCTTTCTTGTCTCTTCAGTAGACTCATATTTTCTGCAGTATCCAATTCTGATGACCACAATACATGTTACTTCTTTATTAATTGACAAGGTTTTTTGTAAACTACTTAGTATATAGCTGTCACTCCATAGTGTGAGAAATTAAGAGTGATTGCTAAATTCTTAGGGGTTTCACATTTAAATGGGAGAAACTAGGATAAAAATTATGTCATTGTACACCATAGGGTCATAAAATAAATGTTCCTGTGCACCCAAGGAGTAGAAGCTCACTGCATAGAGAAGGATGGAAAATATTTCAAGCAGAGAAATTGATGCCTGCAGATTTAAAGCATAGGATAATGGAGGGAAATCACAAGATTCAAGTTCAGAGTATAAGTGGCCAAATTTGTATAGATACACAGGGGCTTGATTTTAAAGTCATTTATGTGGTTTATGAAGGAATTTTAACTTTAGCACATAGGCCATGGTAAGCCATTGAAAATTTTTAAGACAGAAAAATAAGATTTGTGTTCTACGAAGGTCAATCTAGTGCTTACACAGATGGGACTAAGGGAGAATGGAAGGAGAAAATTTTGCACTTTTGCAATAATCCTGGTGAAAATAAAATACAGATGAAGGCATTTGTATTGGTTTCCAGTGGCTGCAGTAATAAATTGCCACCTACACACTTCTTGATGGCATAAAACTACAGATACGTATTCTCCCTGGAGGCCGTAAGTCTGAAGTGGAAGGGGTCACAGGGCACTGGGACGCTGGGCGTCTGATCTTTGTTTTGTCTAAGCTGCTGGTGGGTGCTGTTATTTCCTCCTCACTTGTGTTTACATCATTACAAGTTCTGCCTTCATCTTCTCATGACCTTTTCCTCTTCTGTCTGTAAAATTTCACCCTGTGTCTCTTAAAAGAATACCTGGATCATTGGATTCGGAGCCCAGCAGGATAATCTAGGATGATCTTTTCTTTTCATTTCCTTAACTTAATTATATCTGCAAAGACCCCTTTTCATAATAAGGCAACATTCATAGATACTAGGAATTTTTTAAAAATGGGCAATTGAAAGAGAGCATGGAGGGTGGCAGTTCCAATGAGGATTGATATAACCTGAATAAGCAATGCACACAAGAGTCCCAGAAGGGTGGTTTAAAAGAGATGGAAAATTTAAGAATGACTCTTAGGTTTCTGCATTGAGGCACATAGGAAAAACTGCTTTTTATCTATGAGTATCCTTTTTCATCTTCTTAACCCATGGACCTCTAATTTGGAAAAGATGATTTTGTTCCCTGATGTTATTTCATATTTCCTAAGAGTCTTATAACTAGGGTTATCCTTGTGGGCAGATTTCATAAACAGGATTCTCCTGGATGGAATTTAAGGTTGCTCTTTAAAGAGATTCAACTTAACAGACATGCTCTCTTTGCACATTTGCCCTTCACATTCACCTTCCACCTTCCTCCTGGCAGAAACAGTGATGCAATCAAGTCTTTAAATGAAATGCCATCTTGTGACCATGAGGCCCAGAGCCAAAAGCTGAGGATTTGGAAAAGGGGTCTTCCTTTATTGCATAGCAAGAAGATGGAGTGAAATTGAATCCTTGATGGTGACATTGTAGAAATGCCACTCCAGCCCTAATCTTCAGACTCTGTGTTATATGAGAGAAAAAAATACTCTTATTTTTAATGTGCTGCATAATAAATTCTTTATATAAACTCTTAGGTTTTCTGTTGCTTAAAATTTAAAGGAGTCTGAGAAAAAGAAAGGATCTTGTATTTTGTTGTACCATTTATCATGATAAAAAATTACAGGAGAATAAATATTTTGTGATCAAAGATAAAAAGTTCAGATTTTTTTCCTTTTGAATTAAACTCCTGTCTTTTAAGAGCTTGAAAATATATCATGGAATTAAGGAAACAGTATTAGAAATATAGTTATAAATTTAGAGGCATTGATACTGTATAGATCGTACAAACAGGATGTGCTTAGAGAAAAATAGAGGAAGAACACAGGAAAGAACAGTTAGAGAAAGGGAATCATAAAGAGTGGCAAGGAAGCAAATTGGACAAAGAAAAACAAGGAAAGAACGATGTTATAGAAGCAATAAAAAAGTTTATTTCTAAATATTTCCATTCTAATAATATTCACTGAATGCCCACTGTGTGTATGTTTTTTCTTCAGTCTACAATTCTCTATAATTTTTTATGACTTATTTGAAACTTCATTCACCGTTATAATTTCAATTGTATCTTGCTGAAATTCACAATATTACATTATTAATTCTGATCTCTCCCTGTTCATCTACCGATAAATCTTTCCTTTCTTCCAGCACACAGATGCAGAAACTTTCACAAAACTATTGGTCCTGAGAAATTTCACTTCATCTATTTTCTAATATTTGTGCTCAACTTCACTTTTTTATCTAAAGTATCTGAAGTTGTTAGAAACTTCAAAAACAAGTTATTGAAATTTCCTTTAAAAGAACAGTAGAATCTTTCCTAATGGGAGTTTATGTTTATGTTTGACCCTGTCTTATCTCACATAGGAAATATTCAGGAAAGTAGAAAATACCCTTTCTTATGACTACATTACAGCTACTTTGAAGATTTAATATTCCCCTGAAATCCAACGATATGTCTACAAGAAAAATATCAGCTGAAGGTTTCTAAATGTAAGCTAAATTAAAAGCAAATAAAAAGTTAGAGACATGTGAGTTGTTTTTGTTTACTGGAAGGTCTATGCTTGGGACGAATTTGTTCTACAACTTGTCCTTCTTGTAAAACTGATTTTAATCAACTAAAATTTATGATGGTATTGCTGCAGAACAAATTACTCCAAGCTAGTAACTTAAGAGGCATTTTCATGGGCTCACAGGGTACTGTTCAGGAATTCAGAAAGGGATTAGCCAGACAGCTCTCACCTGAGGTCCCTCGGGTGGCAGCAGTCAAGTGTTGGTTGAGAATGCTGTCATGGAAATATCCAGATGGCTCTTTTGCAAAGCTGGCAGTTGGTGCTGGCCTGAGCACCCCCAAGCGACCCATCAGCATGGTAGACTCTAGATAGTTGAACTTACAAGACAGCTGGCTTTCCCCAGAGTGAGCATCCCAAGAAATCCAGGCAGAAGTTGCAAGACCTTTCCTGATCTCACCTTGCAAGTCACCCAGCCAGCATGACTTTTGTAGAATTCCTTGAGACACAAACAAATCACTAAGGCCAGTCTAGCTTCAAGTGAAGGATCATTGACCTCATATTTTGATTTTAAATGCCCAAGTTTATCCTTATAAAAGTATATTTGTTTCAGCTTTCTTAGTGAGAAATACTGAAAGTTTCTACAGGTAATATATACCTTGAGATATTTACTATCATCTTTTTGTATGATTATGCTTATGAGGAACACAATAACTTCCATTAGTGTAATATATAATTATAGTGATAAATTTCTTAACAACGAAGAAATAATGTGACCTGTTGTGTTTTGCCATTCTACCCTTTACCCTTGAACCATATTTTTAAAAAATCATTAGGGTTAAAACTTCAGTTTATTAAGGCAAGAGGCTATCTCTGGGGGGAGACTTAAAAAGTAGTGAAGGTCTTGTTCTTTCAAGCTGTGAACAGCAATTACTTTAAGTCTTGTCTCTGCAGGAAGAAAAAAACAAACGTGTCTCCTAGAGTAAAGGGGAAGGAGTTAAGTGAGGCCTCTTATTTGCTGAGGAGAGAGGGTGGTAGACTAAAAGAACTTTTCTATAATCTGAATTAACCTTCCCAGAAATTTGTCTTTAAAGTAGGTGGAGAGCAAATTTTAAATATGTAAAAAACTATTTCATTGAACATTTGTTAATGATTTATTTTAATTCATTATAACTACTGACTTCAGATTTTCATCTTGAAAATATTTTTGGTGTCCTTAAAGAAAGAGATTATAAAATTTTTAGAAAATTTTATTTAAGCACATTTCCACTATTTTTTCACAATAACACAAGCAGTTCCGACCTAGCAATTGATTTATAAATAAATTTGTTCTGATAACTAATTTTAGTTTATTTTTATAAAATTTAAGCCATCCCTTGTCTGCATAATTATAGCCAACATTATCTTCCATTTTTGCAGAATTAACTAATACACAAATATTTATCATAGATCTACTCTCTTTAAGACCCAATGTTAGCTACTGTTTGAAAAGTTCAGATTCTTATGTCTTGTTTTGCTACAACAACCATAATGGAAATACATTCAACTTATAAAGTACTCCATATGTCTGTCTGTCAAAGGTTATGTCTATACTTCTGGGAGCTGCCAGTAGATGTTGGCATTGCCGTTTATTAATGTAGCTAGGAACAATAAGTAGATTCTATTTCTAGCATAGACAAATGGTTCCAGTTTTCTGCTTTTCAAGGTAATCATCTTATGTGAAGGCACTTCTTGAGATAATAAATCAACTCGATCAGAATGGAAAGCCAACATCCACAAGAGAGTAAAGAAAAAGTAAGGAACAGCCTTGGTCTTTGACATCTTTGAATATACAAAAGAATACATGTCTACTTTTGAACTCTTTCATGTATGAGATAAATAAATGTTTATTTTGTAAAGTGACTTAGATGGATATTCTGTTCCATGAAACAAAAAGTATCCAAAGGATAACATTTAATTGCAATGTTTTAGCCACTCACCAGAGCAAAGCAGTACTATTTACTTGTCTGGGAATAAAGACTTTTGGATAGAGGATCTAACCATGTTATCTGTTCCTGAGGGATTACTCTGCAAGGGTCAACTCCATTTCTGCACAAAGAGAGCATTTTAGGAAAGAGTTATTGGGGCCACTTAATCTAGGAGGGGACTTCATGGGTCAGAGCCATACTGAAGTACATAAAAAGCATAAGGTCAAATGAAGGTGTTTATTCCAATTACCTTTGAAATTTTCTTTATTTTAAGAAGGCCCGAGGTTCAAGAATCCTACTATATACATGGCATGATGCTCAATAAAAAAATGTGAGGAAGCTGTTGCTCCTTTTTCTATATCCACCCTTATTTCAGTGAAGCTATCTTCCATTTTGCTTTTAGCTTAATAGCATTCATTGCATGAATATGCAAATATCTATGGGTATGAACACAGAATTTTCTTACTCCTGCATATTTCCTGTGTATGAGGTTGGGCTTCAGTAAGTGTATGCATTCATTCAATTATTCTTCTTTTATTTGCTTGTTTGCTTTGGTACTGGGAATCAAATCCAGGGACACTCTACCTCCAAGCTACATTCCAAGCCCTTTTTAATTTTTATTTTGAAACAGGATCTTGCTAAGTTGTTGAAGTTCTCAATAAATTGCTGAGGCTGGCCTTCAACCTGCAATCTTCCTGTGTTAGCCTCCGAATTAATGATCACAGGCATGTGCCACCATGCACAACTTCATTCATTCATTCTTAAAGCATCCATTGACCACCCACTCATTGAGTTAGTATCTATTCTCAATGTACATAAATGAAATCCTCTGTTATAGGATCTATCCATAAAGCCATGTGTAAATACTACACAGAAAAAAATAAATAAAAAGATTCTTATGAATGGGTTAGGGAAATTTCCACAGCAGACAGTTGAATAGGGATACCGAAAAGGGTCACTAAGTAGAAAAGGACAGATGTGATGCTGGTAGAGGAAATAGACACATCAAGACACTGAAAAAAATGAGAACATTTTACATAGAAAGGCACTGAGGAAGTCCAGATGTTAGATATCCATGGTAGAGAGGCCTCGAATTGACAGAGAGGTCTGAAAGGACACAGTGACAGTTTTAAACTTTTATTTACTTTGCATTTAAATTTTATTTTGAATTTGAATAGAATCATAGAAAAGCTTTAAGTGGTGACATTAGATAACAAAATTTATATATTAGGAAAAAATAATTTCATGGGGAATGGTTTAGAAGGAAATGCTCTTATGACTACTCTTTAGATTCTTGAGCAAACAGAAAATCTCTAAAGTATAATTTTTACAAGGGATTACCAAAGTTGTTCTATTTCTTCATTTCTAAATTTGGCCTTTTGATTGCCCAACAAGTCCTTCCTGAGTCAAGTGTTCAAACCAGCCCTCTGATCACTGCTTCTTCTTGCAGAATTTCTCTTCCTGGCATTACCATTGTTAATTTTAAAATGAGGAGGGAAAAAAGATTTCTTAAAAGAACTAAGGAATTTTTGTCTTTTTTTAGTGTTTTAAGAATTTTTAACAAATTTCAACTGGAAATAACAGCACAACAGACATTGAATATCCAAAATGGTGGATTTTTTTTTTCACATTTTGATTACATTTAAAGCCTCATTGAGTAAATGATAATCTTGCATTTGCTAAATTACTTTAAACTACTTGAAACCCTTGTTACCAGAATTGTATTACATGCAAATTTTCTTTTCCTTTGACCTGTTTTAGAACAAACCCTTTCTCTCTGTGCACCAATACTGATGAAACTTATTGGATGCCAGGCATGTCATCTCACATCTGCCCCATCTCATGTATTTCAGGTACTGATCACAGAAAGACAAGTGCATGAAGAAATAAGCACGGCTGTTTCATTTTTCCTCATTTGGTCTTCCTTTGATCCCAGAGATTTCTGGGTTTGTCATAATAGGAATAGCATAAAGAGAACAAAAAGATTCCAAGGAGCGGGATAAATTTGCCATAAAAGGGCAAATTCATATGAACAAAATCCTAGTGGGGATTCCTTCAGCTGTGTGTCATCTTCGTTTTTGTGGGAATTAGCATAACTTAGTGGATTATGTTCAGGTTGACTGACAGTCATTGTGCCTGTGCTTGAATATCTCTGACAGATCATCATAGCAGAGCATGATATAATGGAAAGAATCCATCACCTGAGAGTCAGAAGGCCTTTGTTCCATCTTGGAGCTGACACAAACTTTCTAAGAAAACTTAAGGTATTACTTTACCTCCCATGCCTCAAGCACATCTTATATGAAATAGAGTCCAGTAGACAAATTAAAAGATCCCGTCCATTCATCCCATAAAACCCAATGATTCTTTGAGTGCACTTTAAATAGAACTATTTAATAGCTCTATGTTAAATGAGTGAGTGTGTGTGTGTGTGTGTGTGTGTGTGTGTGTGTGTGTATGCATGTGCAAGCGCATATGCACGAAGACTGGGGATTAAACCCAGGGGCATTATATCTCCAAGTTACACCCACAGTTCTTTTTTGTTCTGAAACAGGGTCTAATTAGGTTGCTGAAGCTGGCTTTGAACCTATGATCCTCCTATCTCAGCCTCCCAAGTACTGGAATTAAAGGTGTGTGTCATCATGCCTGGCTTGTAATCATTTGTACCATTGTTTGTTTTAATGCCATAGTAACTTAGTAGGTCAAATATCCCATCACTAAGTCAATTAGGTATAAAGACACCTCATCTGAAATTTGCAAAAATCACACCACACCTGATTTATTCTGGAATTAGCTATTTAATGTCTAGTCATGCTGTGTATAGATTGTTTTCACACATTTCAGGACAATGTTATTCTCAGAAACTTCATTAATGAATCAACAGTGGGAAAAATATATATGTAGAAAAGCAGCACACATAAATTAAGCAAGATCCTTTTATTTCAAAGATCATTTCAAGTTTACTTGAGCTCCAGTCACACACATGCACACACACACACACATACACACACACACACACACACACACACACATACACACACACACCCCACTTTCTCATTTTGTACAGAAAAGGAGCTAGTGCTCTAGGCCTGAAGATAAGGAGACAGAAATCACAATCTCCTGGATGTCTCAGCAGAGCATGGCTTCTCTGTTTCCTATCTCTCTCTGTAGTTGTTGATATGGAACTAACTCTGAGGACATCAAAATTCCACCAATGCTTCCCACACTTCTGAATTTTGAACAACTTTGTAAAAGGGAAATTGTTTTGTTTTAGTATTTCTCAGAAGAACAAAGCTAAGTGAAATATTATTGAACATGATACATACAAAGGGTGCACATTTTCATAGTTGTCTTTACTGGGTCAGCTTAGTTAGAGTAGATGAACATTAATTAATTTACCAACGATGACTATGGAACTATCAGACCGATGCATGTGTATCCATGTTTATAGCTGCACAATTCACAACTGCCAAACTATGGAACCAGCCAAGATGTCCATCAACAGATGAGTGGATTACAAAACTATGGGATATGTATACGATGGAACTTTACTCAGCCATAAGGAAGAACAAAATCATGTCAATTTCAGGGAAATGGATGGAACTGGAAAATATTATACTAAGTGAGATTAGTCAGTCACAAATAGTAAAAAATTGTATGCTCTCCCTAATATGTGAAAGCTAGGGATAAAATGGGTCATAAGAGATACTCTAGATGAAGAAAGAGAAACCTTAGATGAGCAAAGAAGGTGACTTAACTGAAGGTGATAGGGAGGGGGGAGGGAAACACGCTAATGCACATGATGTACTTTCACAAACATATCAAAGTCAATCACTAAACTGAATTTGAAGAAGGAGGGAGGGCGAGGGAGTGGGGCGAGAACTGGGGTTTGGGGAAGGGTTAAGTGAGAAATGTGTGCATGTATGCCTTTACCAGCTTGTACCTAACAAAGATGTATGATTATAGTGCACCAAAAAAATAAAATGATGGGAAGATTTTCATTCCCAAGAATGTGTAATCATCATTCTAGACAGATTTTCAAATGTAAAAGACAAACTCAGTCATAACTACTATCATTGTTTCACCATAGTTCCTTTTATTCTCTTTCTCCTTGTTTTTTTTTTTTTTATTTCCATTCCTGTATGTGTTTATGAATGTGGGTTCATATATTAAATTCAATTGATATGTGCCCTTTTATATATGCCCTTATTATTTAATATTATGCTCTAAGCTTTTTCCAATACTGTCATGTGTCACTTACCAATAGGGAGGGACACATTCTAGGTGTCATTAGGTGGTTTTGTCATTGTGTGAACATTATAAAGTACACAACAACATAGCTACAATACCCATAGCTGATGTAATCTATGGGATACTATTGTATCTGTGGGCAATCATTGACTGAAACATCATTATGTGGTACATGATTCTATTTTAAAATATTTACTATAAACATAGTAAATGTCTGCCACATAGTTTATCATAAAAATATTATTGAATTTAAAGATCTTTTTTATTACAACAATAAAATGTATTAGAGATAATAAAGTTTTAAAAATATTTCTTCCTAAAATTTAGGTAGGATATATTTTCAAAAGAAATTTAAAATGAAAAATGTTAAAAGAGAAAATTACCATGTTTTAAATAGAACCAAAAAAGCCGGGCGTGGTGGCGCACACTTGTAATCCCAGCATTCGGGAGTCTGAGACCAGAGGATCTGGGTTCGCGGCCAGCCTCAGCTACCTAGTGAGGCACTCTACAACTTAGTGAGACTCGGTTTCAAAATAAAGAATAAAAAATAGGGCTGGGGGTATAGCTCAGAGGTAGAATGCCCCTGAATTCAATCCCCAGTACCGCAAAAAAAAAAAAAAATAGAACAAAAGAATGCCTACAGTATATCTTGTATATACCATGTGGATAACATTGTGTGTGTGTGTGTGTGTGTGTGTGTGTGTGTGTGTGTGTGTGTGTGGTGGGCAGAGTGCTGCCCTAACAAACTACCACAAAGTGGTTGGCTTAAGTAATCAAAATATATTAGCAGAGCTCTGGAGGTACAAGTCTAAAATTAAGGTGTTAGTAGAGCCATGCTCCCTCTGAAGACTGTAGAAGAGCCTCCCTCCTTGTGCTGTCTACTTCCTGGTGCTTGCGGGCAATGCATGGTTATCTTTGCCTCATAGATGCATCACTCTCTGCCTCTGTTATCACTTAGCAGTCTTCTCCTAGTATAGGCTTCCTCTTACCATAAGAACACCAGTCGCAATTGAGTAAGAACCCACTCCGAAATGAACAGATCTTATTGATGACATTTACAATAACCATCTTTTCAATAAGATCAGTCCTTGGTATAGAGCTCAGGACATCAGCATGCCTATTTGAAGGGGACACAGTTAACCCATAACATAATGTAACCTAGAAAAATATCATTCCTCCTTCTGTATGTGCTCATGATGTTTCCCTATGTTGGAAGTGTTTGCCTTTTCTTCATTTTTCCATACCTTCTCCAAATCCACTGAACTTTCCTCCATGAATAATGACTGTGGTCCCTATTAATCAAATGCCTAGGAGAAGCCAGACATGCTAGGTATGGAGGGCTTAATATGGATTACAACTTCACCCTACAGAGGTCTTTTCTTCTGATCTCCCATAGCATTTATTGTTATTACAATTCATATATTTTATATATTGTTAGTTATCTTTCAGTCATATATCTCATCTTAGAAATAGATTGTTAAGTTGTGCATTGCCAGAGACTGCATGCATTTCCACATCTCCCAATGCATATTTGGGTAAAATGTATGATGATTTAAAAAATGAAACAATAAAATAACAAATGGATGAAAGAAAACTTCCCTGCATGACTGCTTCTGCAGATGTCTGTAAGTTGTTGCCTTCTTAAGGACTTAGCATTTCTAGGACTCCTTTCTGTCTGTCTTTATTTTAAATTTCTCTTCATTCTTATTCATATGTAAAGCTAAGAATTGTTTTTATCTTTAACATATTTTATTTGATCCCATATTTAATTTTTTACCTAACTTCTATATACTCTCTCTCTATATATATATATGTATATGTATATATATATATATATTTTATATACCTTCTACCACTATGTTTGTCCCCACAGTCAAGCAGTTCAAAATATTAAAGATAAATTATTTTGACTTTTATACTTCCCATTTATTTTTTAAACTAATTAAGATTATTTTCTCTAATATTTAAGCAAAGCAAAAATTGCCAGCTTATAAGTCTCCAAGATGCATTTCACAATTTGCTGCTTGCTTTGATTTTTTTCTTTATTTCATTATATGTTTGTTTACTTTTAATGCCTAACTAAATATACACATCACAAATCCAGGACTTTACCTGTCTTGTTTATCATTGTACAAACAGAAATAAGACTGACACAATAAATATGTATTGAATAAACAAATGAATAAACATTTCCTTCCTAAACTATAAACTGTTTGAGGGAAGGTACTATATATTTTTTCACAAATGAATACATCATTGAGAATATTTAGCATATATCATAATATTATCAAGCTTAAAATATTAATATAAATAACAAATATTATGAAAGAAGCTTTCCCTTCTTTCCCATATAAACAGAATATCTTCTTGAGGAATACAAGTGTCCCTTCTGAATTAAAAAAAAATCAGAGTCTTTATAGAATTAGTCAAGAGAATAGATTTGTATTTCTCTTTGTTTTTAAAATATTTAAAACTTCTATAAACTAGGAAGTAGAGGTTTATCTACATAAAAGGCTTTTAAACTATGAAACACTTTACTGTGTCTGGATAAATAAAGACTTCAAGAATTAACAGAGTTAAAATTTGTAGTTGCTTTTAAAAACAAAGCTGCCTTCAAGCTTACAGACAGTATATAGACGAGCTCATATTCTGAGGCATTAAACTTTATCACTGATGGTCAAATCTCATGTGCAATAAACTTACCTGTGTGTTTTGTGGGTTCCTTATCTTCATCTGTGCCCTGAGGTATTGGTCGGTCGCAGTTAGGATGCTATCCTTCAGGGATCCAATCTAGAATGATAAATGAAAGGAAATAAGACATGATAAACAACCTAGGAAACTCAAGTCCACCAGTGCTGCTGTTATAAGAAAATAACTACAGGCTTCCTAATTGCTTTACAACTTCAGGGACACCTGCCAATTATAATTAAAGAATCAGAAGCAAAATATTCCATAAATCTTATTAAGGAAGCATAGCAACATAAGTCAGCAGGAAATATAAGTTACAGTTTTTCCCAAGAGTTCAATGAAATCTCTCTGTCTGGGCCACTTAATATTATGTAAAAACCATAAATCCATAACAAGTATATTACCTAGTGTAAAAAGCAATACCTCTTTGTCAACATATATTTTAATTCATGGTGTCAGAGATACAGAATATTTTAGCATGAATTATTATCAGATAAAAAGATCTTTTTCTAATTTCATATTAATACACTACCCAGTGTGATTTCCTGTGAAACTTATTCTTCAGAAAAATACATATATATGTGAATTATAAATTACATATTTATATATGAATGATAGCTTAGTTTTTTAAGGAAGGAAGGAAAAAGATGAAGGGACTTAAGTCATCATATTGATGATTACATATTAATTTTGTTGTTGTGAAAAGTTTTTTCCTGACTATACCTCCATTAATGTCATCAACTTTATTAACTTCCCATACCCTCTAATGATACACAGCCACTGATAGCTCTTAGCTATGGATTCAGTTCACTCTTCCACCTACAGACCTCACCTCATTTCCACTCTAGGATATCTTAACTGCAATTCTCCTTACTTAAGATGAGTTAATAAAGAGTCATGCAAGAAACCCAGGACAGGGTGCTGATAGATCTGACTAGCATCCTCGTTTGGCAGAATCAGAAGAAAATGAAGAAACCTCTCTTGGCCTAGAGTCTTCATATCCAAGACTTTTGCATTTGCTTCTTCTTATTTGTCTTGCCTCTTTATTGTCATCTTTATATCATTCTGTATCTTCATAAGTCTCTTATTAAGAGATCTTTCCTGCAGCTCTTGTATCCTCTACTAACTCTATTTCCCTCTGTGCCACCATCTCAGTAACTCTATCTCACTATTGTGTCTTACTACCTGTAATCACATTATTTATTTGTCTATTGATTCTCTACTTGTCACCCATCCCCCATTGATATGTATGTAATTCAGTGGCTTCTAATTGTTAGCACCTTGGTCTCCTGGTGGACACTTGGCAATGTCTGGAGACATTTTTTGCTAGTCACTACTTGATTAGAGTGCTATAGGCATCTAGAGGACAAAAGTCAGAGATGTTGTTGAACATCCTACAAATGGACAAGAGATCCTTCACAACTAATAGTTACTAAGTTTCTATGGAATCCCCAAAATCTAGACATTGTCTGGTATAAAGTAGCTTCTTGAACATATCTGTTGTGATAGGGTAATTAGGAGGTGTCAACAGGATAGGACCATGAAGCTCCTGGTAGGACTGTGAAAGTGAGTTTTGTTACTCTCTTATATTCCCACCATGCACTCCTAGTGGAGACCTCCATCACATGTGAGTTTTGTTGTTTTTGTCTGTTTGTGGTACTGGGGATTGAGCCCAGGGGCATTCTGCCTCTGAGCTATACCCCAGACCTATTTTATTTTTTAATTTTGAAACAGGGTCTCACTAAGTTGCTGAGGGCATTGCCAAGTTGCTGAGGCTAGCCTCCAACCTGTGAGCCTCAACCTCTCAAGTACTGGTACTACAGGTGTGCATTACCATGGCCAGCCATCATATGTGTTCTTGACTAAAACTTGCTAGATTCCTCGCCTTCTTCCCTCTCTAACTTCCACTAATGCTTTTTTATGACTGATAATAGCAAATATATTACCCTGCTTCTATTAATGTATAAATCACAGATAATTTTCCCATTCTTGACAGTTACAAGATCTGCCTTTACCATACTATGCAATTGTCATTCTCATAATATTTTTCTAAGAACAATACAAAAACTACACGATGGCATACAAACTTGCCCATATCAGATTCTGAACATGTGTAAGATGATTTCTGTGTTCATAGATCCTATTCTTGCAATCTATTTTCCTTCAGTAAATAATCAGCTATCAATTTGTTTAATCCAATTGGGTGTTTATCTTCCCAGAAATTTATATTGGCCAAGTACATTAATACTAGATGTGACTTTGGCATAATAAATCAGCAAATTATTTTCAATTTAAGCTATCATCTGCTGCTACTGGAAGCTTCCTGGGGAAAATGTAAAACACCAGCAATTCATTATATATCTAATGTGACAGTTTTGATAGTAAGGGTCAACTGAGTTCAAATACACACACCTATACAACTTTCTACATTATAATTAAATAACTTATGACACAAGCAAAAATTTTAGATCCATATTTAGCAAGTATAAAAATGACACACTTTTGAGCAACACAATAGAATTGGAATTCAGAGATCAATTATCTACCACATAATACATGTTTCCCTTTCTGTTCCTAAAGGCTTCTCAGTAAATAAAACATATTTTAAATGTGCATATTTTATATTGTTATTCTATAACTTACAAAAATATAAATGAAGTCTTGGAGGTACTTGTATCCTTTTATTAAGTAAACTATAGATCAATGCTTAATGATAGAAGAGTTTTTCAAGGTATTATTGTAAAAATAGTTCTGAGTAATTTAACAACTATATTAGAACTGAAGCAGAAAGTCATATGTACTTCAAAGATCTTTTATTCCTAAGCTGTACATTTATTCAAATGCAGTTGCCATTTCAACATTATTTTTGGTTGACCATCAGAATTCTTGGCATATTTATATATACATTCTCAATTGTGATTTGACTGAAGATTAGATTTTAGAATTGGGTAGAATCCCTGGGAATTAATGAATGGCTGAATATTTAGAAAAGTAAATTTTGGTAGTTTTCCTTGAAATTGACTCTTAATAAATAACTATTAAGGTTATTATATGAAAAATAACTATGATAGATAGGGTTTTAAAAATAAAAAAAGCCTCCAAAGAGACTTATAAAGAATAGGCAGAAATATTCACAAATGACAAGAAATGCATTGATAACAGAGAACAGAAGCAGTTTGAATCAAATGTGGCATGCATATTTTTTTACCAGTAATTTCATATATAATAGAAATTCATATTCCAGGCTTCCTTCCTTGTAAACAACTGAGCTTCATAAAAAAAAAAACTTCAACCAGGAGTGGTGGAACACATCTGTAATCCCTATACTTGGGAAGATCAGATAGGAGATTGCAGGCTCAAGGCCAGCCTCAGCAACTTAACAAGACCTTGTTTCAAAATAAAAATTAAAAAAGAGCTTGAGTTGTAACTTGGAGGTAGAATTCCCTTGGTTCAAACCCCAGTACCAATGACAATAATTTAATGATACATATAAAGTATTTTAATTTAATGATAACATATAAAGTACTTAAATCTTATAGATACAACTTCCCTGAGGAATTACAAGTAAAGTTTACTAATATGTTATAATTGATACAGACTATGCAAATACCGCTGGCTTTTACATATTTTTAGTTCACAAAACTTGGAGTTCTTAGGAATGTCAGTGACCAAATGGGTATCTTTACAGGTGAGCACTGTAAATTATTCCACTCAACATATTATCAACCACAGAAAAACATACCTGTGCCTTTTCATTATCTGTGTCAGAAAACTTTATTTATCCCCATGGTGAGTTTTTGCTTATTCAAAGATTTAATTGTAAAACTTTCTCTTGGTTTACTCAAAACTAACGTGTTTGTTTCTGGTAGTATTTTATCCATTGAATGATTTTTAATTAAACAAAGACTGCTGTGACAAACTGAAAAAGGAAATCAATGTAGTTACATGGACAAGCAAACTGAGCAGCCAAGATCGTAGGTGTGAGTGTGCGTGTGCTAAAAGGTCAAGAGCTCTCTGGTGACCAGAAAGGGAAGAGTGTGGATTAGAGAGAAAAAGCAGCTTGGACAAATTCAAAATATAACAACCAGACAACATGGGCTTCTCTACTTATAAAGCACACCCAGAAAAGAAAATCCTCGGCGATTCTTTGGTTCCACATGGTCACCATACCCTGATGCCATATCCCATCCTGGATGAGCTAACGAGCCTGGGGCTCATGAGATTACATGGTAAATTGAGCGATAGCTGCTTAACTCAGTAGAAAAGAGCATTTTTATTACATGATATCACCAGGCTTTTATGGTGAGCTTTATGAGATCTCACATGGTGATTTACAATTACTCCGTGTCACCAGTGTGGCACGACTGTTGCATTGTTTTGGCTATTAAAGTAACTCCCTCCTGAGCCAATTTGCGAACAAGACAATTCACAAAGCGGCAGTGCTTTGTACTGTAAAAATAGTTGCTAGAGATAATTGGGCAAGGTGGTGTCATGTCACTTGTGTGCAGTTCATTAATTAACTGCTTGAAACTGCTATAAAATAATAGCCATGTCATCAGGATGAAAGTACAAGAGTGCAAAGGAAATAAAACTTCCTAAGAAGGCAGACAGAAGTAGCTGTTATGAAGGAAATTCAAATGTTTCCTTCTCTTTTAGTGCCCATCTTATTTCCCTGTAGTTACAAACCCGCACTTCAACTTTTCTTATTATTACTTGTTAGTATTTATTGGGTGGTAGATGATGCATGCGATTTATGTTCCCCTCTGATCTGCAGATGCTGATGGATTGTTTACTAAAGGAGCTCAGGGATCATTGCTGCAGACAGAGCAATATCCTGAGATTTTTTTCCTCCCACAGTTCAGAAACAAGGTTCATCTTAACTACACTCACAAACATGTCACTAAACAGGATTTCTCATTTCAGTGACAACAGATCTTTAGCAGGACCAGCCCTGAGTCAGGAAACAAACCCATATAAGGGGAACCACTTTGCCAATAGTAAAGGTCTATGGAAATATAATGTCATTTTTTTTTAAATTTTATGAGTAAGCTTCTACTAGTACATCATAATCAAATTGGATAATTGAAAGATGCATCAAAACATGAGAGAGAGGTGGGTGGGGAAAAGAGCAAGTAAAAATGTATTAAGTAAAAGTATTAGAATAGTAATTCTGTGCATATCACCAGTAACTATTTTTATCTGCCTTCTGGTTACCAGCTCCACAGTGACCTTAAACCAGAAGCAGTGAGATGTACTTAACAATTGGAAAAGAAGGTTTGGGGAACTTGGCTGAAGATGCCTCTGGCTAAAAGAATATGCAATACTATTACATACTACACATAGCCTAGAACAATATAGAAGCGAGGACTTAAAATATTAAGTTTATTTCTCTATGAGGACTCCCTCTGTATGGCAATAATGAAAAAACTAGGTCACTTCACAATGGTAATTTTCTCAGAATTATGGTGCACTCGAGTCAATTTGATCTTCTTTTAGCTGAACATTTAGCTAAGGAGGGCAGCACTAAAAGAAGCAACCCATCATCCTTATCACTGCGGGTAAGGAAGAAGGTGCCTGCAGTATGGTCTCCAAGGTCCCGTCAGTGATTGTTCAAGGCTTAGGCTGATGAAATATTTTCTGTCAGGGCTTATTCCACACCTGACATTTCTCATATTTGATCTGTTAATGGTTATTGCCCACTATGCTGGTTTCAAAGGTCAGATTCATAAAAAGGTTATATCTCTACCAATTGAGCCCTATCTTTAGGAACTTCGTTCAAATATGTGTTATAAGCCATGGTGACAAGTGCCTGATCCTGACCAGGAGCACACAGGTTGATGGCCTATCCCCTAGAGGGCCACTTGTTTCACCTGTATTTTGATGAAGACAATATCCTTTGTAAAAGTGTTAACAGTTAAAAAAAAAAGTAAAATATAACAGTAGATGGGTTTCTTTCATACATATTTCCATATATCTTTATTAGATTTTAAAAATGCTGAAATTATATTAGCATGGAAGTATAACAATATTGGTAGATATTTGCTGTAGATATTATATTAATCTGAAACCAAGTGTTTGCTAATAATAAAACGCAAAGCAAACTAAGTTAGCAAGAGGAAACTTCATTATTCCAGAACACAAGGACAGATTGAACAGCCAACCTGCAGAAAGGACATAGATATAACTAAATGACAAAAAAACTGAGTCTCACAAGGACTTCTCATACCTCAGTCTCCAAGTACCTGCCTCGTTCTTTCTTAACTCAGATCACCTTCTCCAAGTAGTATTTTATTCATCATTGGAAGGAGACCACTCTCTTCTAGTTTACAAATACTGGAAAGATTGACTGGCCCAACATAACTGTCACTCCTTGACCAGCGTGAAAGGGGATCAAGGAAATAAACGAATGTGACTGATCCCTGGAACTAAATGGTTGGACTGGTGCTAATAGTTCCTAAAAGAAGCTGGATAGTGGGGAACAGGAGAGGAGGAGGTGAACAACTGTTTCCAAAGGAAGAGAAGGCTCTACTGGCCAAATAGGTATGTTAAAAATTTCACTATATTGAGCTTGCAATCCTAGTACTTGGGAGGCTGAGACAGGAGGATCTGGATTTGCGGCTAGCTTAAACTGCTTAGTGAGGTCCTCTGCAACTTAGTGAGACCTTGTTTCAAAATAAAGAATAAAAAATAGGGCTGGGGGTGTAGCTCTGAAGTAAATACCCCTGGGTTCCATCCCCAGTACCAAAAAAAAAAAGTCACTATATTGCAGGGGAATGGAAGCAACTGGAGAACATTATCCTGAGATTAGTCAGTCACAAAAAGCAAAAACATCAGATGCCCTCTCTAATATGCAGAAGCTAGGGAGAAAGGGGGTCATAGGAGGGACTCTAGATGAAGAAGGAAAAACCTAGCCGGGCGTGGTGGCCCACGCTTGTAATCCCAGCATTTGGGAGGCTGAGACTGGAGGATCTGGGTTCGCAGCCAGCCTCAGCTACTTAGTGAGGTGCTCCACAACTTAGAGGGACCCTGTTTCAAAATAAAGAATAAAAAGTAGGGCTGGGGATAGAACTCGGAGGTAGAGTGCCACTGAGTTCAATCCCTAGTACCACACACACAAAAAAAAGTCAATCAGTAAGCCCAACATGAGAAGGAGGGAAAAGGGAGGGAATGGGGTGGGAATTGGGGAAAAGCTAATTGAGTAAAGTGTGTATGTATGCCTCTACCATCCTATACCTTATAAAGATGTATGATTACAATGCATCAATAAAAAAAATTTTCACTGGACATATTACTTGAAAGAAAGTCAGAATGCAACTCAAAAAGCTTAAATATAATATAAACCTTCTTCTAAAAGCTCTTTCACAAGAAAAAAAAGGGGGGAGACACTGTCAAACTATATATATATATATGATATATCTGATAATATATATTATCAGAACTAAATATGTCCTCCTTCAAATTATAGAGAATATTCTAAATAAGATATCCAGACAATAAGCATTTAAGTTAGAATGACATAAAATACCAGAAGTATAAAGAAAAATAGAGCAGGAAAGGAGTGGGCAGGGAAGGATGAGAGATTGATTTGTGTTTTGTGTAGGGTGGGCAGAGGAAGCTTCTCTAAAAAGTGCCTTTGAATTGAGATTGGAAAGAAATGAGTCACACATATCTGAGAAACGATTCAAATATTCTTGAACATAAAGTTTGCCTAATGAAGCTGAATTTGAAATAGATATGATAGATACAAAAAGGATCACAGACCTAAGAGTCATTCCACCTTTAAAAAGTTGTGAAAATCTGGGAAGTATTTTATTCTCTCAGTTTTCTCTTCTGCAAAGTAAATATAGTGCTGTTTCTGCCTGAAGATTCACTTATCACCTAATCTGTGTTATTCTGTTATTGCATCCCTGGTGCACTAACATTGTTTTCTACTAGCACTCTCTTGCTGCATGAGCACACCAGTCATGTCCTAGCTTTATGTATTTGTACTGCTGTTTCCTGAATCTTGACTGTTTTGTCCTCACTCCATACTTTCTTCAAGTCTTAACAAGCATAGCCTTCCCTTACCACCTCCTCTAAAAGCCATATCTCCTTCTCCCAACATATCCCCACATTCTTAACCCTATTTACCTCCTTCCATTTTTCCCTAAAGTACTTTATCACTTGCAAGATATAACTGACTAATTTTTATTTTGATTCCTCAGGTTTCTTTCCACTAGAAGGTAAATCCACAAGGATGAAGAAAGTCACATGTGGGCTCTCTGACATAGCTTGTCACCTAGACCTCTGCCTGGCATATAGTAGATGTTCAAGCAATATTTGTTAAATGGATAAAGTGGAAAATAATAAACTGCATGGTACTTCAGTCTAAGTCTAATCATTTATGTGAAATCAAATTTATATTTAATTTTCCTTAGCTAGTAAAATATATATAACTATTTCCAGACAGTAAATATAGGTCTTTCTGGAATAAATATCACTTTTGTTTATTGAAAATTAATATTTGAAAAGCTATTTTTACTTGGTAATCTGTGGACCTAATTTACTATGACTTAGCATCCAATTTCATTAGTCAGAGCATGGTAACTATGACAGCAAACATTTTCACTAACCTAAGAGCAGCAGGTTTTAGATTATTTGATTTGCTCTCTTAATTGCGAACAGCGGATGCAGGGTGAGGGTAGGGAAGGTCTTTGTTCCACAGGGTCTTTAAGGGTCTTAACCTCTTCTTTATGGTTGATCCATCATTTTCTAAGTCCCATGTTACAGAAAAGAGTAGTGTAGAGAACTTGTAGGAAGTTTGGTGGAGCAGTGAGGGAGGCAGCACATATCATTTTCAGTTACGTTCATTCCATTGCCAAAAATCATCATTGAATCCCATCTGCATGAGCTAAAATGATGTAAAGTGTCAAGGAAGAAGTGGACACAGATTTTGACCAGCACCAGTCTCTCCCTAACATTTAACCCTTTCTTTATACAAGAAGGACTGGGTTGGAGCCACCACTCAAGTGCTGCATGCAAGTAACCAAAAGAACATTTGATTCACATCATGGCATGAGTTGTTGAGATTTAAAAAATAAAATAAAAACAGAAGTCTAGGAAGGCTTTTCTATACTCTTAATTTTGTTGTTTTCATCTAGCCTTATTTTTTAAATGTAAATCACCAGAATATTGAATATATTTATTTACATGTACATTTCAAAGAGACTTCAAATGTAAATTATTTGATGTGCTCACCACTATTTTTACATGAACTTTCCCTCAAGAATACAGATAATTGAGTTCATTGTACTTCAGAAAGCTTTTAAGTGAACAAAAGAAAATTTGAAACAGCTACTCCCAAACTAGTTATCATTGGGAAAACAGGAGAAAATCATAAATTAATGTCTAGCTTCTTTATCTTGAGTAGATATCTACTAATAATAAATTAGAGTACAACATGATAGAATTAAATTTATTCATTTATAGTCTTTCATTTCTGAGATTAAAACATGCATAGTGGTTTAGAGAATATATTTTAAAAAGCTTTAAACTTGATTTCTGGACTTACAATAGCCTACAGTCTATTTAACTTCACAAGTGTTTCAAGTTGTTAATGCAAAAGACATGAATCTAGCACTCACTAATTGTGAGTTTTGGCAAATCACTTAACTCTCTAAAAATTTCCTCATCTATAAAATAGAGAATAACAATTCTTACCTTGGAGGAATTTTACATATTTTTAAATCAGCTATAAGAACAACTAGTCAATTCTTGCCTCCTGGTAGTCTCAGATATACTATAGCCATTATTATCTCTTATGGTAACACATTTTAGTATCTAAAATAAGTTATAAAAACAACTGCAATGAAATTTCAAAGAGTTAGGAAATAAATTGAAAGTCAAAACAATGAAAAAAGAAGTTCAGGTGGAACTTGAATTAAAGTTTAAATTATTAGTAGCCTTAGGACGTCAAAGGTAGGAACACAGTGGATGTCAAATGAGGAGTGAATATGAGGTTTTCAGAGAAAGATGGAGCAACTTGATAGAAGACAAAGACACTGAAATACTCAGGGTAGAGATACATTTAGCTTGCTATCTAGGATTGTCAATGTTCAAATTTAGGAAAAGTACAATTTAATAAAAATGTGAAATGAGCATTTTCTAAGTAAAAGTATTTTATAAAGCTAGGAGGGAGGGCGAGGGAGCGGGGTGGGAATTGGGGGAAGGGGTCAAATGAGAGCACATGTATCGTTATCAATTTGCACCTAACAAAGATGTATGCTTACAATGTATGAATAAAAATAAAAATTAAAAAAAATAAATGTCAAAGGAATGTGATAAGCCATTTACAGCATAGTATTATAAGAATATTTAAATAATCCTTTAATTTCATATGAACCTTCCATGTCAACTTTAACAATTTAATATTTAAAACTAAATATTTTAAGTTATTTTAAAATCAAATAGCTAGGCAGGATATGCCTACTTTTATTTGACACACCAAATTTGTGTAAAATTTTATATTCCTTCTATATTTTAATTATGATGAGCAATCATTATTGGTTGCAGTAGTGTGAACTCTTACATTTATGATATTTTTTTTAAATTCCAAAACAGAAAGAAGACAAAACATAAACATAAGTTGAACATAGTATAAATTCCCTTCCATAATTTTAAGGAGATGAGAAGTCTACATAAAATAGCATTTTGTTTTCTATGAAATCTCCTTTTAGAAAAGTATCCTAGGGCTAGGATATAGCTCAGTGCTAGAAGGTATGCTTAGCATGTGCAAAATCCTGGGTTTGATCCACAGCCCAAAGGAAGAAGGAGGGAGGGAGGGAAGAAAGGAGGGAAGGAAGGAAAGAAGAAAGGAAGGAAGGAAGGAAGGAAGGAAGGAAGGAAGGAAGGAAGGAAAAGGAAAAATTGAATAAGCCTACAAAGTTGCTTAAGTATAGACTTGTAGCCATGGGTAGACAACCTACAAAATTGTTTTGGTCAACAACAGCAACAACAACATAATTTTAGCACTTAGAGCAGTAAGTATGAAACTCTATTTCAAAATGATCTTTCAAGAACTCAGCTCATTAATATACTCAACTGGAAAAGAAGAGTTCAATCCAGATAACAAGCATGCCCAACTCACACATTGGCTATCTCATTTGGGCTACTGAAAGCCCATTAGAGGCTTGAACTGAGACAACTTATTGGTTGCATACCTTTGGTTTCTCTGTCTCTGTCTCTCTCTCCTGCTTTCTTACACACACACACACACACACACACACACACACACACACACACACACCCCAACAAACACTGCACACACACATACACACCAACAAACTCTGTAAAGTAAACTAAAGGTTTATTTTCTAGGATATGTGAAATAAATTTAAAGTCCAAGGCTATTAAAAGTTCAAGAGGCAACAAAGCAAAGAAGCCTAAATATTACTTTTATGTGAGTGCACGCACGTTTTGTGTTTTGTTTTCATTCTTCACTACACCGCATAACTACATCATCACATATGGTGTATCATGTAAGCCAAAAATTCAGTCTCTGCTTGGTAATTTATAAATATTTTAGGAAATCAGTTTTAGTCAAATAATTACTGCTAAGGAAACATAATAATTATATACATTCATTACATGTGAATTGACTAGCAAAACAAATTTTTGACAACCATATTTTCATAGAACAATCAGTCGAAAGTGATGAACTTTAAACAGTACTCTATGAGTAGCTTTATATCTACCAGTAAAAGTGAAGTCTAAATAAAATGAAAGTATACTTAAAATGGTTTTTTTTTGGAGGGGATTGAACCCAGGGGCATTCTACCTCTGAGCTGCACGCCCAGCCCTATTTCATTTTTTATTTTGAAACAGGGTCTCACTAAGTAGCTGAGGCTGGCTGCGATTCTGTGATCCTCCTGTCAGCCTCTCAAGTACTGGGATTACAAATGTGAGCCACCATGCCCAGCTAAAATGGGGTTTCTTATATAACAAGTGTACTAAAATAAATAAGATATCACAACTATAGACTTGAATTAAATGGAAAGTTAAATTTGAACTCCTCCTCCTCCTCCTCCTCCTCCTCCTCCTTCTTCTTCTTCATTATTATTATTATTATTATTATTATTATTATTAATTATTATCATCATCATCATTATTGGTGTGTTTTTTATGCGTTGTCTTCTCAAATCCTTTGTGTCTCAGTGAGTATTCTTTGTTAAGCATTGATGACTGGAAAAATAATTCTTTAACAAATAAGAACCATCCTGGTTCACCTCTTTATTACACACTAAATAGAAAGAGAAATAGTGATATTAAAATCAAATTTCTCATTTAACCAAAGAAGAGGAAAAGTAAATACAGAAGAAAAGGAGAAAGAAGGAGATGGAGAGGAAAAGGAGATGAGAATACCTAAAGGACCTCATTTGTTTGTTTGGGAGACAAATCACATCATTCTCTGAAACAGCATGCCTCAGAAAGCGGAGGCACTAAAAGGATGAATCTTGGATTTAAAAAGAAATATTTAGATAATAGTACAAGCATTTTAACTCCTTCTTGTCAGAAATATGCCAGTTCTTTACATTTTACTAGACAATTCTTTTAAATTCTGTCTTAATAGATGACCTGACCTGAGAAGTCCTATTCTATTGTTAGATGGAGAGTGATTGGTTAGCAGAGCAAAGCAGAAAGTTAACATTTCTAACCCAAATAATGCTAGACTATACTTATACAAAAGTTTGTGCTTTATATTTTTTCAGTCCAATACTGGATTCTTCCCCCTTCCTATGAAGACATTTAATTCCCCTGCATCCTAAAAACCTTCTCTCCATTCTGCAATTCTAAAAACCTTCTCTCCATTCTGCCTCAATATCTTCCTCCCCACACATATCCAAACCTTTTACCAATGAGCAGCTCAAACTACATCACCTCATCCCCACTTTCATTTCATTAAGTCAGATTTTCCCCTCCTGCCTGAATTCCTGCAATAATCTACCAATTGGAGTCCTTAACTTTGATCCTAAATCCTCCACTCCATCTCCCCTTTGCTTCTTGGACTTTTAAATTGTTAGCATTACTTAGCTAATTTATTTATGTATTTATTATGCTGAGGGTTGAACCCAGAACCTTGTACATGCTAAGCACATGCTCTACCACTAAATTACACCCCTACCCCATTTACTTAAATGCCGGTCACATCCCTGCAAGCTAAAATTCACATTTATTGGCACAAAATTTTAGGATCCACATAAATCTGTTTTGCAAAATGCAAAAAGTATTACATATTTTTTTAAAGCAAGAAACTTTGCTAGATTCTGTGGTTATAAAGATGATAAAAACAGTTATTACTTTTTAAAGTACACAGTCAAATGAGAAGACAGGGATGAAAATAATAAAAAAAATAATTGAGATAACTTGTTTTTTGTTTGTTTTGTGTTTTATTCATTTATTTTTGTGCTGGGGATTGAACTCAGGGGCATTCAAGCTATACTCCTCGCCTTTTTTTTATTTGTTTATTTTGAAACAGGATCTCACTAAATTGCTGAGGTTGGCCTAGAACCTGTGACCCTCCTGTCTCAGCCTCCCAAGTAGTAGGGTTACAGGCAAGCACCACCATATCTGGCTTTCGATCATTTCTTAAACAAACTTTAACAGTAATGAAGGAAAAACATCCTTAATATATCTTTGATCAAGTCTCAGCCCAACTGCTTTGGTTCCTTCAAAGTGACCATTATGTATTCATGCATTCATTTAATAAATATTTATTGAGTTCCTACTATATGCCAAGTACTGAGTTCAGGAGTGGAAAATATTTCCAATAAATGTTTTGTGAATTAATAAACCACTGAATGAATTATAGGTTAACTTCTTCCAACATTTTTACATTTCATTGATGAATCCACAGGAAGTTCACAGAAGGCCATGGTGCCCCTGTGACACATCACTAGATTCCTTTCAGGACTAGAGGATGTCTCCCCTTTCCACCTGCAGACAGCCCTCTCAATTATGAGCCTTTGTAGAATTGTCCTGTCTAAAACAAGTTGTCTCATTCAAGGGGATGCCCTATGCCCTCTTCTCAGGAAGCCCAAATCCAATGACTAATTAGTGTGATTATATAGCAGTTCATGCCCCTGCCCTAGTAAGTAACCACCTTAGCTTCCAAGTTCACCAAGAATTTAGCCCAGGTCTTTGTGAAGCCTGCCTTGCAGCCCAACTTCATTCTCTGCCCGGTTCCACTTCCTTCCCTTTTCTTTTCATAGGTATTAATTCTAAGTGCACATCCTAACAAACCTTTGCACACCAGTATTTTTGGTACTGGGGATTAACCCCAGGAGCATTCTACTTCTGAGCTACACTCCAAGTCTTTTTGAAATTATTATAATTATTTTGAAACAGGATCTTCCTAAGTTGCTGAAGCTGGCCTCATATCTCTAATCCTCCTGTCTCAGCCTCCCAAGTACTGGGGACTACAGGTGTAGACCACATGCCCTGCTGAACACCAATTTTTAACTCAGCATCTGCTTGGCAGAGAAACTCACCTGTGAAATAGTCATGCCTGTTTTTTTTTTCCTCAGTTACCATGAGTTTACTGTTGAATATGTATATCAAATATAGAAATAAATTTGAAAAAAACAAATTGGCCCAAATAATATAATTTTCAATGGGCTAGAAGAGATTATTATAAAAGTTTAATGCTTATGGAGGATTGTTGTAGTACATCTTCTACCTAAATTTGACTATAGAGACAAGAGTAACACAACTATTTTTCTTTGTGGTATACTAAAATAGTAAGACTTAATACTTAATCAATAAAGCTATAAAGTAATAATTTTTTATGTCTTGTAGTCAGATCATTCATTACTAATTGAGTAGTATTAAGGAAATATGAATCTTCACAAATATAACAAATGTAAAATTCTAATTGAATTTTAAAATGTGTGAACCATTTTTGCTTATTCTAAACTATGGAGATTACTGTAAATTCACAATGGCTGAAACATTCAAAATGAAAAGATAGTTCAAAAGAGGAATGTTTATGTGTTATGTTTACTAATATACATGTAGAAAAATACAAAATGGCTGCAGTAATGTTCACTTACTGTGAAATATCTTGCCTTTTTGTAAACTATATGTAATATTGAAAGTCATAGTAGATAAACACTGAGAGGATGTATATATATATATATACACACACATCATAAAAATCCTCTAAATAATTAAGGATATTTATACTTTTATTCTAAAATGTAAAATGTTGCTACTCTTCATCTCACTCCTTATATGTATAAGGTTACAATTTATATTAAGAACAATTTAGATTCATAGTTTACAGCTTCACCTATAAGGACATTCATAAATTAAAGTACTCTTGCTACATTTTTTATATGAATCCACGTGGTTTTTTTTAAATCTCAAAATAAAACAAAGAAATGAATCTCTATTTTTCTAGATTACTTCTTTTCTTTGATGAAAGTATTGCAAAATTTAAAAATAACATTAAATTTGCTTCCTCTAAAGTACTCAAAAATTTGTTCCTCAAAAATAAAATTTTATCATACTTTAAGAAAGAAAAAAAATCACTTTGAAGCAGTCACCTATTAGTATTCTGCCTTAACTAAGTGGATTATAGACTTTGAAACTAAATCTGAACACTTCTTACAAAGGTGCCCAAGCTTAACTATCTTGTCCTATAAATATGGAACTCTCTTTGACAATAATTGGATCTCCCTAATACCCATATGGATTCAAATATTGCAGAAAGGAAATGGATTGTAAATTTTGGCAACTGAACTGAGCTATACTTCCATATGTATGCATTACCAACCACAGGATTTGGAATTCGAACTGTTGTTACAAACCATTTCTGCTAATTAGAAGCATCTTCATTTTTCACCTTCACGAGTAAAGTTGTGAGAAGCCCTGTGTTCCTCTTGCTTATCTTGAATTCCCATTTGGCAGGCACTGTAAAAACTAACTCCCAAAGAGCTGTCATATGCCTGGAGTCTCCAACTTGGCACAGATACCAGCTTTGACCTCAGGGAATTTTCATGTGCAAGTCTTCCTGTGGTTTACCTCTGAGAGTTCTCTCTACATTTAAAGAGAACAGGAGGAATGGGTGAAAACAATTGCTGAACAAGCCAGGTTTATTTTAAGTGGTTCACAAAGCAATTGTCTTGCAGGACCAAACTGCTAAAACATGGTCTCAGATAATTACTCTTTACAAAGTAATTCAGGAAGAGCAAGGCCAATTAGCTTAACAATTAAAAGGTGTGCTAACAGCACAACACACATTCATCAGAATTAACACCCACAATGTTTCTATAGACATCACATCAATCAAAGTGTAAGAAATACAGATCTTGGTGACCATGCCCTTGACCATCATCTCATTCCATCCACCAGTGTAGGACAGATCATTTTCTGTTGATATATTAAAGCCATCATGGGGATACTCTAACCTACCTCTTCATAAATAGACCAGGATGACTGGACTGAGCATAAAGGAAACATAAAGTTCAGAATTTAACTAGCATAAACTACTTATTATATACTTCTAGATGTCAGATATGCTCTTTCCTTTGTAAATTTTTTTTTTTTTTTTTGGCTGGGGGTGATGAACAGCTGGAGGCTGGCAAGGAAATTCCCCACTTTAAATTCTATCTCTACTGTCTTTTAACTTTGGAAAACAGAATTAACCATTTTTGTGAACATTTGCCTATTATCAGAATTTTTTAAATGCTGCCCTTTTTTATTGCAAAGCACTATATTTTACAGATTTCTCTCTCTCTCTCTCTCTCTCTCTCTCTCTCTCTCTCTCTCTCTCTGGCTTTTAGGCAAGATAGAGGAACTGTTGAAGACTAAAAGATAGAATGAGAGTAAAAAACTTTGTGTTTCTCTCCCCATCTCCCTGCTCAATGTGGAGTCTCTGGCAGATCCTCAGCCTCAAGGCTCTCCTTGGACAGATACTCACTCTTTGAGCCCCCACATGGCAGACCCACTACGGTTCTACCTCCTGGAAAGTTCCCCCAGAGACAGACAAAGGGAATATCTCTCTTGAATCTCTAAAGTCCAGGATGGATTTCAGCTTCCATGCTATTTATATAATCAATTTTATGTTAATTTCCATATTTTTTGCAATGCATCACATATTCCTATTTCCCTATTGGACACTGACAGTTATATCTGCACATCATTCCTTCATGTCTTTATCTATACAATAAAGTTAATAATAATAATAATATTGAGCCTACAGAGTAATTTTGAAGTTTGATGAATACAGTTTTTCATCAACCTTCTCATTGATATAGTCCAAAATAACTGACCACTTGGCTTAGAGGAGGGAAAATTTATTTGCTCACAGTTTTTGTAGATTTCAGAAGTTCAGTCCATTTCATGCCAAGTCTGTGGAGTTCCGCACATAGTTGTGGGAAGAAGAGAGAGAAAGAGCAAGGACTCTGCTCTCACATCTTTGAGGCCAGAAGAGAGAGGGGGGAGGAGTAAGGGGGAAGAGGATCCATATATAATCCACAAGGCCACACACCCCAAAGACTCCTCCTTAGCAAACAAGCCCCACTTCCAACATGGCTGTCTGCTCTCCATGAGGTCTCTGACATTCTAAATTCAAACAATTACATGGATGCACTTGAAAACTGCAGGTTTCAAGGCCTCCCGCTGGCAGTTTCTGATTCACTGGATCCAGAGTGGAACCCAGGAATTCCTATTTCTAATGTGTTCTCGGGTGATTTGAATGCTGCAGGTCAATGGGCCATACTTGAACCAATCACTGCAGTATAAAGTTCTTCATTTGTTATATATAATCTGCAGAGTTTTAAGAATTGATGCTTAACAATATCCTATAATTTTTCTTTGTCTTTCCTAACTGGTTGTAGACAAGATCTGAAGAAATTTTCCAACTCAGAATGAGGCAATGTATCTAAATATAATGAGTTATTTGTGTGTGACATTTTATGTAATATATAAAATATAATATGCATTATGTAATAAATGTCAATATTTTATTACATAAAATATAATTTATTATAAATATAAAATATAATATAAAATATAATATATTATATTATATAATCTGTATAAATAGTTTGTTAGGTAGCTAGTTGTGTGTGTGTGTGTGTATACACTTTCTTGAATATGATAAATAGCACTCATACTTTAGTAGAGTCCTTTTGGTAAAATTAAGATAGGTGTTTTGGTTATATTCAAGCAGTTACTTTTTTCTCTCTAAGCAGAATATAACTAGAGGTAAAGAAGGAGGAATAGGAGGAAAGAAGAAGAAATGGAGGAGGAGGAAGGATGATGATTGTTATTTATATGTGGCACAATATATAAAACATCATTTTGAAATACTTCTTCATATATTCTTAGTAACACGTGCTACAAAACTAACTTCTGTATTGCTATATTGAAGTAGATTACTTAGGCTTAGGATACTGAACATTTTGGACCTAATCTTTAGTTTCAAACATGAAACAACTGTCTTTACCTATATTGCTATAAATATGGAAAGTGGATTGACAAAACTGGATCTTCCTTAAAGTAATATAAGTAATCAACAATTGATTGAGATGGGGAAAATAAATTATGATATACCTTCATATATATTTATATATATGAAGGTACCAGTCTTATTACTGATTCCTTCTAGATTTGGGGGATTTTCTCCCCTCCTAATTTTTACAGCTGACTCATTTATCACTAATTTTGAATGAAAGTCTTTTAACCCTAATCTTACATCAAATAACATTTTTACCTAAAATTATTTTCCCTAAAAATCAAAGTTTTCTCCAATATAGTCTGTATATTTTTAATTGAAACAACACCTGCTCCCTAATTTATACATTCAAATTTCATTGATTTATATAATAAATACAAAAACCAAACTGGGAGCTGCAACTGACCCCTCTCACCAGCAGGTAGTCCACTAGTGTTTCATAACTGTGTTTATTTTCTATCACTGTGCAACAAATTATCGCAAATTGATCAGATTAGAAAACATATACTTATTATCTCATGAGTTTCATGGGTCAAGTGTCTGGCATGGGTTAGCTGTGTCTTCCACTCCATGTCTCTTAAAGCTGAAATCGAGGTCTCGGCCAGCTGCATTCTCATCTGGAAGCTCCAGAAGGGAAAGATCTCCTTCCAAGCTCACTGGGTGTTGGCAAAATCCTTCTCATGACTGTATGACTGAGATTACTGTCTTGCTGGTGACTCTTGGCTAGCCATAGCTCTCAACCCAGTCCCTTGTCACCTGGCCTCCTCTACAGGAAGTTCACAACATGGCTCCTTGCTTCTGCAAAGCCAGCAAAGAAATGCCTCCCATTAAGCAGGCTCAGCTCTTTCAAGGGTTCTGCTAACTGGGTCAGACCTATCCAGAGTAATCTCCCTTTAGGCTAGATAAAAGTCAATTGATTGGTGGTCTCAATTACACCTGCAGAATCACCTGACTTTTGTCATACATCATAACCTAGACAAAAAAGTGAAAGCCTGAATTGCAGTCATGTCCTCACCCACACAGAAAGGAAGGGATTACACAGGGCATGGATGCCAAGGATCAGAATTTGGGGACATAGTCTCAGAATTCTGCCTATCATAGTATCTGTAAACATCATTTTGTTTGTTGGAATATGTGGATCAATCTAGCAAGTGGTGAAAGAAAATCTGCATTCTAGTTATATTTAGATGATCTTGTTGACTTTTTATAATCTATGATGGTCATGTAGACAGCTATTCATAATAGTTATCAGACACTACAGAAAAAATTTTATGGAGACCATAATTTTATGTTAAAATATTGTGAAAAAGCTGAAGTCATCAATAAAAAGATAAAGTGAAATATCAATGTCAGCTAAAAAAAAGTATTTTGTCCCTGAGTATTTATTATCTAATTATTTATTCATTTCTCTTTGCTCAGTCAAATTATAGAATACTATGAGCAAAGGCTTTCCCCTTCATACTGAACTCTCAAGAGTGATCAATTGGATATTCCCAGATTGATCGTTGAATCAAAAGAATCTTATGCTTCTTCAAAGAAAAGCAAATGACAGATTGTATAATTCAGGTAACAAGCTTGAAACATCAACATAATATACCAATCTTCTCTTTCTTTCTAATTTCTGTCACTTTGTCTTATGATTCTCAATGGGTGAGAAAACTCTTGCCCTTATCATTGTTCTGTCCAAGTCTCCCTCACCACCCCCAATCTATCATAATTTGTTTTATGACCTTAAGTTTTGTTCTACATGCATTTTTAACTCTAACTTATAGAATGATTTTCCCATGTCTCTGTAGATATATGTAGAGCAGTTACAATACTCACACAGTGTGAACAACTAGAAAGTGTGTAAGGCTTTAAATTTCAGCATCACTAATTTAATTGACCTTAAACACTTACTTAATTTTTTTTCCAATTTGAAAGCAGAGATAATTAGATCTAAAGAAAATGTATGGAAAGTACCTATCACATATTAGATAATCAACTAAAATGTCTTATTTTTTTCACTCAACTTTATTTTTATTGGCACCTATATTCTATTAGAAGTTCATAATAAAAGAAATCATTATTTATTTATGTAAATAATCTTTCTCAGAATGTGTTTTATGGACTACTGATCCCATGTGATCCTTCTGGAAAAGAAAAACAGAAATCCACATCCAGAACACACTGTGTGCTCAGTGCTAGATGAGTCACAGTGAGTATTAAGTTAACAAAGGTCCTGATAGGAACTACATGATTTTTTATAAAAGTCCTTCATTTTGTTCTGAATTTGTTAAAATCCTCAAGACAAACTTAGGGAATGTTTTAAACTTGAATATACAAGGCCTAAAAAAGTGTTATTCATAATCTTCTCCCAGAACTAAGAGAGATACAAATGATGAAAATGAAGAAAAAGTGTCACTACTAATGAAATCCAAAGGGAAGACACAGCTTCGATTTGTTGGCATGGTAAGAGATGATCCTTCCTACTGTCGTTTGACAATAGTAAATGCCAGTCATGATGCTAAGAGGCACAATTATTGCAGAAAAGTAAATCAGAGTTGTTATTATCTAAACTAGGTGGTACACTGAAACATGCTATTGCTCAACCTTACCACAGGAAATGTTTTTGAAAAGCCAGTATATAGAGTAAGCTGTTCAGACAAAAGCAAAGATCTATACCTCTTGCACTGAAACAAAGGAGACAACTAAAAGATCTTTTTAAATATATTGCAGTCATATTTAGTGACTAGTAAATATGAACTCTGATAGAGAATGCTAGTAGATAGAGAGACAAATAACATCTCAGTTACATGGCAGAAAGGAAGGCTGGCAAACTTTTCACCAGAGTGGATTGAAGAGCAATATTTACTTATTTGTGTGTTTGCTTGCTTGCTTGTTTGTTTTTGTGTAGTACTGGGGATTAAACCTAGGTGCATTCTACCTCTGAGCTACACCCCTAGCCCTATTTTATTTTCATTTCGAAACAGAGTCTCGCTTGGTTGATGAGAGTCTCACTACTTGTTGAGGCTGTCCTCGAACCTGTAATCCTCCTATTTCAGCCTCCCAAGTACTGGGATTACACTAGTGAACCAACATACTTAGCTGAAAGGCAATATTTTTAAAATAGATTTTATTTATGATATCCAGAACTGGCCCCTGGAGTACAATCAATCGATGTGGCAGTCTTTTGTTGCTAGAAATGGGACACATGAAAGTAGAAACTTAAAAGAAAAGGAATTGACTTAGCTATTGCTAGTCATTATATTTAGTGTAATTCAATATTTTCCCAGTTATACCCCAAACAAAATGATGAAGCACCCTGTTTCTCTTCATTCACACCTTGGGCTGCTTGCTGCTATTGCAGAGTGGCAAGGTGAAGGAAAAGCAGTGATATACGACAATCGGCTGAGGGATCTTACAGAACGTCTTCACTTTTCAAAGCCTCAATTTTCCATCTAGAGAAACAGTATTAACTATCATTTTGACTCAAGTGTGCAAAACATGACATAATTGCATTTTCTATGTACTTTGATGCTTGACTTAATTAGTCCCACCCATTAATTTAGAATTTCTTTGATCACCACTGTCATCTTTGGTCAAACCAGTATGCTACTGCCCTTGAGCAAGAATACTGGATTGAGGATTTCCCCCAGTAACAGAGAGTGTCAGTATTTTGTCTGAAGAAACTGAGTTTTATAGGGATGATAGATCTTTTCCAGGTAGGTGGTTCATCTAGTATATCATGACTTAAAACTTGAGTCTCCAATGATGTCACTTATGTTCTTTTCTCTGTATGCCACACCTTAGTCAGCTCTGATAAATACCAATATATTCCCACAGTTCCTAGATCAGTATGTTAAATAATGGATGCATTAGTACAAAGGGATATATTAGTATGAAGTTATATATCAATCTGGAGGAAATGGAAATGCAGGTAGGCCTTTAAGAGTAGATATGCCACAGGAAAGAGGTCAGAGGACATAATCCCTCTTGGGAGACTGAGACAGGAGGATGAGGTCACAGATTCAAGGCCAGTAATGTGCAGTAACTTAGTGAGACTCTGTTTCAAAATAAAATAAGGCTGGGATGTAGCTCAGAATTATAGTACCCCTGGGTTCAATCCCCAGGACAATGCAGCAGCAGCAGGAGGAGGAGGAGGAGGAGGAGGAGAAAGAGAAGGTATGAAAGAGAGAGGGAGAGGGAGAGAGAGAGAGAGAGAGAGAGAGAGAGAGAGAGAGAGAGAGAGAGAGATTTCCTGAAGTAGATAGGCCATTAACAGAGAAATTTCTAATAATGTCTTTGTAGGATTCGTCTTGAGAAGTAGTAAAAAAAAATCACTTTCAAGAATTAAAAAAATTAAGCTGAGTGTGGTGGTGCACACTTGTAATCCCAGTTCTTGGGAGGCTGAGACAGGAGGATAACAGTTTTGTGGCCAGCCTCAGCTACTTAGTGAGGCCCACCACAACTTAGTGAGACCCTGTGTCAAATTAAAATACAAAAAATAAGGCTGGGGGTGTAGCTCGAAGGTAGAATGCCCCTGAGTTCAATCCCCAGTACTGCAAAAAAAAATTAAGAAAATTAAAAATTATGATAAATGTTTCTAGTGAGTTCTTGCTGTATGCCAAGTATCATTGTGTGTGTGTGTGTGTGTGTGTGTGTGTGTGTGTGTGGACTTGTATTCTAGTTATACAATAAAGGAAACAAACTCAGAAAGGCTCAAGATCATACTGAAAGATTTTTTTTTTTTAAAAAAAGAAAAATACAAAACACTACTATGTGCTTGATACTGTGCTAATCTCTTTACAAATGCTAACTAAACGCTGTAGTGGGTTTGTGATGTACATATTGTTCCCTAAGTTTACAGTGACCTTCCCAGCAGTTGAGGGACGAGATGCACCACTGCACTCTGCTGCCAGGTAAGTAGTGCACTTGGGATTCTCATTTGCCTTAGTTTAATTCCAGTGCAGATGCTCCAAAGACATATACCTTTTGACTTCATCAGCTTCAAAAGTCCTTCTATACAATGAAATCTAGTCTAACAAGTATGGAAGTGGCTTATTTAAATTATATGTAATTGGAAAACACTTTGGTAGGCAAATGACAAATTATTTTTGTGACACCATGCAGGACAGAAATTAAGTTATATCTAATACTACCTAGGTCCCTTCATGCCATAGTTGTAGTGATAATAACACACCATTACTGTTTGCTTACATTGTTTTAAGTACTAAAGACGTATTTTTGTGTTTTTTTTCTCAATTAATTCACAAGGCAATCTAAAATAGGTACAACTTTTATTATTTTCCAGATGAGGAAACTAAGGTAAAGGAAAATTAAACATTTTCCCCAAAGTCATGTAGCTATTAGTCTGTAGATTGGCATTTAAATTCAAGCAGAGTGACTGTGAAACCCACATCCCTAATCCCTACAATGATTATGAGACTCCAAGGTATTCAAGCTCCTTGTGTCTGGTGCATCAAAATCACAAAAATAGATTATGCCTCCTCTTACCTCATTATACTAAGGCTTCATTTTAATTGATATTTTTTCAGTAAATGGTTCCGCATGATTTTTTATTCAAAATATATGAAAATATTTCAACCAGTAGGAACGAGATAAAGAAATGAAAGAAAGAATGAATGATAATATAAACAATGGAATTGAACCCCTGAGAACAATCAAAAGGATGTGATGTTTTATAACTCAAGTATTAAATAACATTATATTTTTTCTGGGGACTAACGGGATATAAAATCAGTATTTTTGCGTTAGAATGTTTTTTTCAAGTGTTAACCAGGCCACTGGTATTAATAAACTATGTATGCACTTTCTAGTACAATTTTTCCTGTAGCACTTTTCTAACTTCTACATCCAGAGAATCACCAAAATTAATGCTGCTAAAGATTAGAAGAAAAAACAAAGTAGAAGCTATAATTAAATTTGAAAGTAAAGTACAAATTTTCCATTTCTACTTACACATGCCTCCTTTTGGGGGGGGGCTGACTACATATTTTCACACTCAGTAAATGCAACTTTTATTTTAGGTGTAACAATAATTCTAAATGCTGCATTACCAGGTTATCTCTGAGCCTGTGTGTGAGAAGAATTAGCTCTTGCTGGCTTTCCAAATTAAGTATTGCAAGAGTGAACAGACTGGTCATTCAAATAGGAGGGCCACCTTCTCTGTTCCCCATTATCTCTAATACTCATTAACATCTTCTGGAAATTCTATTCCCTAAAAAGAAGGAACGCAAGGAAGTTGTTAGGGGAAAAGAAGTTGAAAGTTAACATTATGATGAATAGAGTTGGTGAAGGAAGAGACCAGGAAATTCACTCTGTAATTTTTTTTTTTTTTTTTTTTGCGGTACTGAGGATTGAACTCAGGGGCATTCTACCTCCAAGCTACGCCCCCAGCCCTATTTTTTATTCTTTATTTTGAAACCGAGTCTCACTAAGTTGCAGAGTGCCTCACTAGGTAGCTGAGGCTGGCCTCGAACCTGGATCCTCCGGTCTCAGCCTCCCGAATGCTGGGATTACAAGCGTGCGCCACCACGCCCGGCTCACTCTGTAATTTAAGAGCACGCATAACTCTGTTAGCAGAGGAAATCAGGTGAGCATGAAATGAAAGTAGTAAGACTAAGTGAAACACTTTTTTTTTTCTAAACCAGTAAGGATTAAAAAACAAAAACCCTCATGCTGTCACATACACCTGTAATTCCAGCTTCCCAGCTCCTCAGAAGTCTGAGGCTGGAGGATTGCAAGTTCTAGGCCAGCTTGGGCAACATAGCAAGACTGAGTTTCAAAATAAAATTTAAAAAGGAACTGGGGATGTAACTTAGAGGTAGAGAGTTTGCCTAGCATATGTGCAAGACCTTGAGTTCAATCCCCAAGACTCTTCCTCCCACCCCAGAAAAAGAAAGAAAACAACAATCAAATCCTTGAAACTTTGGGTGGAAAAGTTAAAGATGTATAGGAAATACTTCCCTATTTCAGTCTGTATGCTTTTGTTTATTCATACTTCCTTTTCTACAGGAAAAAAATGTGGCCTGGAATGGTGGGCTTAACAAACTAGTTACAGAGTAGGATTTTTTTTTTTAAATACAAAAATCCTACAGCACAAGACTCACGAGCGGTCAATGGACAGCAGCCGCTATTCCCCCTGGTTCCTGGGATTTCAGTCCACTAGACATCCCCAGCGTCTGCTCCAGCCAAACAATCAGGATCCACCCCCATCCTCATGTGGCATCTGGTACCTTAATATATTAAAAAGTTGTTTCGTTCCACTAGTGCGTCTTCTTAATTAGTAATGTGTCTTACAAGACACAGATTATCAGTGCTTATCATGAATTCCTTGCCTAGAACAAAAAAATTAACTTTAACAAGACTTTCATTTTGTTTCATCAAATTGCATCTTGATGGATCAAGACAGTTTGGGTAAAGTAATTTTCATTATCTGACTATCATCACACTTATTTTTATTAAAAACAAACAAGTCGATAGTCCAACGTCTCATGGATTTCCAGAGCTGAGACCCTACACACATTCTTCTCTGGCTAGAAGACCCAGGCCGACATGTCATTCTACCAACAAAGCAGTATTGGAGGTCTCCAATTCTGTCCCTTGAAAGTGTTTTCCTTCTGAAACATTCTGACACCGTGACTCTGAAGTCTCCTTGTACCGTGACAGAGAGAAACTTTAAAATGTAGTCATTTCTCAATCGTGCCCTAGAAACTCAGGTTGGCTTATTAAAGTTTTTCCCCCTGTTTGAAAAACTTCTTTGTTTCACTAACAGCGAGTCTCCAGTGTTTTGTAACGTTGTTATTGAACAAGTTTAATGATTTGCTGAGGACCTCATCTAGAGGCATTACCAAGCAGCTCGAGATTAGAAACGTATGGTTGTGGAAGCTCTCCTAGAATAAATGAAAATATTTTATTCAGCTACTGAGAAGGGTCTCCAGAGATCAAATTAGAAGCTCGCTGTGAAGGGAGATGTTTAGGCATGCTCTGGAATTATTTATCAGCATTTTCTGCTTGTGAGAGAATAAGCAGACATTAAGTTTAAATTAAACAAAGGGGGAAAGAAAACAAGTTTTTTCAGTAATTTGACTGCTAATGATATTTCTGAATTATTCTCAGCTTAATAGTTTAAGTAATTTGCAATGATAATAATTGTTCCTGCCACAGCTACAATAGCGTTGATTTTTTTTCTCTTTTGCCAAGATTAACCCCTTTTAAAACCTTTAATGGACATGTAATTGCAAATTTATTGTGGGCTTTGTTAATTTTTAAATTTGTTTTCTTCTTCTTGACATTTCTTTTAATTTAATTTAATTTTATTACATTCATCAACAATTTGAGAAACTGACTTAAAAGTCCATTAAAAAGGAATAAGTGTTCTTTATGTTGCACTTGTTTGTCTTTATTTATAATGAGCCTGAGCTGGTAGATAAAATAAAGGCAGCTTAATTATTACTTTCAACATTAATGTGTTTTTCTCATGTACTCATTCAAAATAAGTATGCTTTCAGGGTTTGTTGGAAAGAAGTAAACTGTTAATATAGAGTTGCAAGTTGTCCCTTAAATAATTAAATAAAAGATCAAGCCATATTCCAGAGTAACACACAAGTCTGTATTTTAAATAACATCTTGGTGATAAAGTTGTGATCAAAGCCATTAAACTATATTCATAAGGGAACACTGCATGTTATCACAAATAACTGATAATTGAAAAAATTTTATGTGAAATATTGCAGGTTAATTCACTAGGAAACTAAAATTCTTAAGTGTTACGGCTGCTTTTCATATAAAAGAAATGTAAATATATAACGACATTTTGTCAGTCAGTAAATCCTCTTTTTTATGTCCAGAACTAAGTCACCATATTAATCATGTATATAGAAATGACCAAAACGACTAATATTTCCCCTGACACTCACTATTTCAAAGATGACAAACTTGATGGAAATGATGTTTTTCCTAGAAATTCATGTTGCATATTTTAATACTCTTGGTTCATATTAATTATTTTTTAAAGGATTTAGTTATCTGTTCTCAAATAATTTCCATTAACTTATTCCACTGTGATTTAGAATTAAATTGCTCCTTAAATTTTAAAAAGGAGTGGAAAGGAAAGGGGGAGAAATGAGCTGAGGTGAACCGAGAATTCAATAATAACATAATACTTTCCTAGCCAGAGGAAAAAAAAATTGAAAAAATAAAGCAGTCATACACACATTCCCTGTTTATATGATTTAAAAAGAGAGTTAATTTGATAGAAAATATTTTTCTTATTCTGAAATACCACAAATGTTAATGACTTTCAAAAACTTGACAGTGACATTCTCAACCCTCTTTGAATACTCTTTCAGTGTTTAGAATCAAATGATTACAAAATGAGGCAATAAAAAGTTAAAAAGACAATACAATGCTCTGAATTAAATGAAATAAATGACTCTTGCCAGTATAAAGGAGAGGAAAAAATTAGGTGGACAAATTAGTAAAAATTTAACAAATACTTAACTATTAGTTTCCCTAAAAATAGTATTCAATATTATTTACTTTTATATCCATTCATGTTCTTAGCTAAATTGTTTACTTTTCTGAAATTTCGGGTGTTGAGTTTCCTTAAGTTCACTTTAGTAGTGAAGACCCTCAGTTTCCCTCAAATGAAATATGTCTTTTTCATAACTACGTGGTTGGTATGTTTTTCAAAAGTATAAACAGTTTTGCAAAGTTCTAACAGGAAGAGATAAGTATTTTCCAATATTTCCTACCTATTTCTTCTACAAGAGAGAGTGTTAATTTTCCTTTGCTGCTTTCCTTTTCATAATTTTTAAAACCCCAGTAAGGGTACCAAAATTCCAACAAGACTAATTCTTATTGACTCATGAAATATTTGAACTATCATTGTGCACCACCATTAATGTGCACCACTATTAATTGCCTACAATGATCTTGTTGTAACTGCTTATAAGTTCTTGGTAAGTACTCAAATTCTCCTTCACGAAGACAAATAAATTAATAAAGCTTGTGTTAATCAGTTTTCTGTTATTGTGAAAAATATCTGAAAAAAATCAGCTTATAAGGAGGAAAATATTTCTTTTTTTTTTTTTTTTTTTTTTTTTTTTGCGGTACTGGGAATTGAACTCAGGGGCATTTACCTCCGAGCTACACCCCCAGCCCTATTTTTTATTCTTTTATTTTGAAACCGAGTCTCACTAAGTTGCGGAGTGCCTCACTAGGTAGCTGAGGCTGGCCGTGAACCCGGATCCTCCGGTCTCAGCCTCCCAAATGCTGGGATTACAAGCGTGCGCCACCACGCCCGGCGTGGAAAATATTTCTTTTTGCTTACAATTTAGAAGTTTCAGTCCATGGTTGCTTGTCCCCGTTGTTTTAGGACCTGTGGCTAGGCAGTACGTCAAGGCAGAAGCACATGGAAGAAGTAAACCTGCTCAGTTCATGGCCACAGGGAAGCAAAACAGGAGAGAATGTGGGCCCCAACGAGCTAACTTCCTTTCACTGGGCCCCTCTTCCTACAGGTTCCACCACCTCCCACTATCTCCATAGGCTGGTGAGCAAGCCTTCAACACTTGGCCTTTGGGGAACATTTAAGATTCAAACTATGACAAAGATTAAAACACAGCACCAGCAAATCCAAATATTAACAACATGGTTTGATATGGTTATCCACAAGAAAGCCCTTTTACTTTTAACATGGCTCAATACTTTCGTGAGGAGTGACCCTAAGTGATATTAAAAAGCAAAATAAATGACTTTCTAGCCGGTGGTGGTGGTACATGCCTGTAATCCCTGTACTTGGGAGGCTGAGACAGGAGAATCACAGGTTCAAGGACAGCTTCAGCAAGTAGTGAGACTCCCATCAACCTAGTGAAACCCTGTTTCCAAATAAGAAATAAAATCGGACTGGGGGTATAGCTTGAGGGTAAAATGCCTCTGGGTTCAATCCCCTATACCACAAAACAAAAAACAAAAAACGACTTTCTTTGTTTTGTGATGCACTGTTATTATACCTACACATGGTTGAATATTGTGATGAATTGTTGAATTCTACTAGAATAATAACTTGTATCGTTTATTTATTTTTACTAGGTATTAAGTCTAGGTGCATTCTACCTGTGAGCTTCACCCCCAGGCTTTTTGATTTTTTTATTTTGAAATAAAGTCTCCCTAAATTTCTCAGACTGGCCTCAAACCTGTAATTCTCCTTTCTCAGCCTTCATGTACTGGGAATTACAGGCATGCACCACTAAACCCACCTCATAACACCTTTTTCAAGATTACCTCTTTAAGTACTGCAAACTGGTCTCATCACTAGGTTTAACATTCTTACTAGACCTTTTAAATATTCATGTTTATCCAAGTTACACTCTGAGGGTTTTTTTTTTTTTTAATTTTCTAAATTCACACAGTCTCTCTGAAAGTTCCTTTATCTGACATCTCCACAAACCAGCTGATCTACATGTTGATATGCATACACATATTCAACCCAAACATCTATCCATATCTTCTTCTACCATCCTTCCACTTAAGTATCTTCTAGACTTCTACAAACTGACAAACCCCAAATTGAATATTCCATCTCTTTTCCATCTTCTCTTATTCTGTCTTCTGTTTCCCTGATTACCCTGCTCAGTTACTGGGTCCATAGCCAAGATTTCATAGTGGCTCCCTGCCACGTTTCACATCTCATCCATCTAAATATTTTTCTAGCTATCATCATATTCTAGATTCTCTCTACCTCCAACCTGGATAACTTCAAAACCCAACTCTGCCCCAATCTTGTCAATCTCAGCAATGTTCATGACTCGCACTCCTTTCTCCCTTCTCCTATACATCTACTACTTGACAAACATACACATATTTCTGTTGGGTCACTCATGAATCAGACTTCTATTTCTCTCCTACAAGATTATATGAACCCTTGAAATTCTTTTAGACTATGGTGCTGTCTCTTTTAACATCCCTGCAATTTTTCCATGCCTCCCCTAGTTATAGTGTTTTTCTCAATCCATCCCCTTCTCCGTTCATAACAGATTAAGATTGTCCACCTTCTTCAACATGGTTTATTCAGCAAATATTTGAGCAAGCACAATATTTGGCTCAATGAAAGCACACAAATTTCTAAACTGAATGAAGTAATTAATTGCAAGTTTCCAACAATTTGGAAAAATATTCACACCTATGATTTTTTTAAAGGCTGATAAACTTTAAAATTATTTAATGCTATCAGTAAACTTTATTTGAATTATTTTCTTTAATTCATGACATACATGAGCCTGTGTGTCATCTGGTGCTACTATGAAAATGGTTGATTTTGAACATAAGCAATGCTGGTCTGTACTTCTTACAGAAGAGTGGTACATGTGTACCTTAACTCATGGATCCTCTTCTTTTCACAAGAGCTTTTATATAGGGCTTCAGGGTACACAAAAGATTGATGAACTGTTTCAGAAGGTGCTACTGGGCAATCTGATGCTGTGACCAAAAAAAATGTTGGCAACTATAAATTTGAAGGCAATAAATCTGCATTTTCCAAAAGCAGCACAGCTATGTATAATCATTTATGCTTTGCACTTTTAAGTATCATTTGTATGTTCGATAAATGAAATATATCTTTGTTTGAATTCTCCAGATATAATCCATCAACCACTTATTTTATAGTACAGTCTAAAGTCATGGGAAACATTTGATAAAAATAATTTATAATCAAGCAGAATGGCTAGCTTAGTAATGGATTTCTCCCCCACACATGAGAAACTTATATATAGTCATATTATCACTTGTCTGCTGAATGTGTTTCCTTAAAGCAGGAAGAATTCTCAGCCACAAGACCTTTTATTCTCCACTAAAAAAATACAGGTCAATTCGAGTTGTAGAAACACAAAATAAACACATTTTTGTTTTTCTGATTTTTATCATTTATCCAATTTTCATGACTGAATTTAAACCTAGGGAAAGAAGGGTTTGTAATAAAAAATTGAGGCAGACTCTTAGCAGTAACAAAGCAGATAGATCTCCTGTACAACTTCTTATTGATAATGAATTCTCCACTTACTGAGGGAGACAGAGGGAAGCATTTCTTGGCAAATTATACTCTCATCTGTGCCGCTGCCAAATGAAATACTTGAACAAGTGCAATTCTACATCCTACGCTTGATGCGAGTCTAATGTCACTATATTTGGAATGAAATATTGCTCAAAAGTTGGTAACAAAAATGTTTTTGTTTTTAACAGGTCTCAACTGTTTCTCTTCTCCCTCATTTCTTGCAAAGTATAGGAATCGGATTCTTATAGGAAGAGTCTGCAGAGAATCATTTACCATTTCCACATAGAATCTTTGTCTGAGCTCAACCAGGTTAGAGGTATCTATTTTTTTTTTAAATCCCCAATCCCTGAAACATATTTTATTGTTATGATATTATTTCATAGAAGACATTTCAAGAAATGTTTCTTCTAATAACAAAGAAAAGGAATTGAAAATTCATCTTATTAATTTCACATTTCTGCCAACACAAAAATGAAGTGTTTGAGGGACCCAGACTCCAAACAATGATGCTGGCTTATTTATGATGACTCTCAAACTCCTGCCTGTCTGACTCTTCTTGTATAATGATTTTGTTACACCAATTCTCACCTCAGGAAACAATATCCCTTCTCATCTCTGTTACCAAAACAAACAAACAAACAAAAAAAAAGTATTCTTAGCCAGGCACAGTGGTGCAAGCCTGTAATCCCAGTTTCTTCAGAGGCTGAGACAGGAGGATCACAGGTTTGTGGCCAGCCTTAGTAACTTACAGCAAGACCCTCTGCAATTTAGTAAGACCATGTTTCAAAATAAAAAAATAAAATAAAATAGGGCTAGGGGTTAGCTCAGAGGCAGAATGCCCCTGAATTTAATCCTCAGTACCACCAAGGGAAAAAAAAAAAAAAAAAAATATATATATATATATATATATATATTCTTTAGTTTGGTTTTCAGAGCTAAGATCCAATCTAATATAGCTCATTCTTTAGTACCATAAACCATCACACATTTTCTGCATAAGAAGCCAATGTAGACGGAAGATTTAAAAAAAAAAGTAAATATAGTATATAACCATAATTGGAAAAACATGGATTTAGAAAACAGAGATGTTTGAGCTTAATCCCAGCTAAACCATTGAGAAGATTAATGCCATCTAAGGAAAAAGACATAATAACTCTGGAGATGATTATGCTCAACTGAGGTAGACATTCTTTCTAAGCAAGTATACACCTTCCTCATATACACCTTTTCTGCACTATGGGATGCTAGAAATGATAAGCACTTCTTTTGCAGATAAGCTTGCAGCTATGAATCCCTGTAGAAACAGTACCGGCCAATGAGCTTTAAACAGAAATCTGTTTGGAAGGTCATGGGGAAGATTTTGTTTCCCTTAACAGTAGATGTAGATGTCATTGGCCTCTCTAGCTCGCATTTATTGTTGCCTTAAACATGGATGTAATACCTGGAGCACAAGCAACCATATTTCCACTTTGCAATCATAAGATAGCATACTAAGGATGGAAGCAAACAAGAAAGAGAGAGATGGTGCTCATCGTCCAAGTGACTGTTGCAACAGCAGTGACCTGCTTACCTCTGGACTTTAAGATAAGTGAGGAGGAAAATAACCACTTTTTGTTTAATTGCCATAATTCAGTCTGCTACTTATAGCCAAAACATTCCTCACTGACATACTAACACAAATACTCTTAATTCAAGGCAACTTAGTGTCCTAGTAACATTTTCAAAGAACCCCTAGGCCAAAAGAAATAGCTAATACATTACATTTATTAACTAGTTAAGTACATATTTATAGCCTAACAACTTGATGTCTATTAGGCAACTTCTCAAACCGTAAAATGCAACTGGACGCTGCCACCATCTTTTCTTGTTCCACATGGATTTTTGTGTGACATTTTATTTTTGTTATAGAAACTACTAAAAATCCAACTCCACAAGTATAGGATGTCATTGTAGCACTCTTATGTCAAAACTATGCAGTATCTTAAGTTGCTGGCTGTGTAGTGATGCTCCTTTGAGAATGATACTCCTTTGCCTTTGTTTGCCTCAACTCACCATTTGAGAGCAACAGCCATAACTTTCAGGGATGTAATGATTAAAAGTAGAGAGATAATAATGTAAACAAAAAATGCCATCAACTGGCATGTAATAGGTGAGCAATGAATTGTAGATGTAGTCATTTGCATCAATTGTTGGACATGCTTTCAAGGAAATCACCCCATAAACAAACAATTTCAGTCTCTGAGAGTAGGAAATAGATTATTCCTTGTTCTTCTGTAGCACGAACAATATATAGCATCAAACTAAGAATGCAGTACTTAATGGATACCACTGTACACCTATGCATATATTAAGGTGCACATCAATGTTAAATTGAAAGTGGATGCTGAAATCAGAGGTCTCATATAGCAAATCAAAATATAATACTAATATATCAGAATGATTCACAATAGACAAATCATGGAACCAACCTAGGTGTCCATGAATGGATTACAAAAGTGTAGTATATATACATAATGGAATTGTACTCAGTAATAATGAAGAACAAAATTATGTTGTTTGCAGGAAAATTGATGGATCTAGACAACAATATGTTAAGTGAGATTAGCCAGTCACAGAAAGTGAAGTCATAAATTTTCTCACTTATGTGGAAACTAGGGGGTACGAGGGATACAAAAGGAGCAGAAACCCCAATGGAGAGAGAGAGTGGGTCTGGTGGGTGGTTGAGGGGGGAGGTAGAATTAAAGTAAATACTTCCATTGATGTTATATACATATGTGAAATTATCAATGCCAATCTCAATATAATATATGAGGAAATAGAGAGAATGGGGAGAAAGTTCACCAACTGGTGTGTGCATGTATGTCCTTATCACTCTGAACTATATAATGATGAAAGACTATAATGCACCAATAAAAATACATTTAAAATGCAATACTAATAAGGTGATTATTATCCTATACTACTTACCACTTAGAATTTCACCATAATACCATATTCATGAGTGTCTCCTATTTTATTGGCACATGTGAGGGCCCTGAGATACAGAAATGTACAAATATATAGAACATTCCCTGCATTTCATGATCATATATTCAAAGATTTGCCTATACTCATGGTTAAATTTGCCATTCTGCAGTGATTCTTTCATATTCCTTCCTTTTCCTCCCTTTAGTTTCCCCTCTAGACTACTCTCCCATTAGAACCCTTCTCCTATTATGGTGCTTTAATTCTCATCCTGTTTAACCCCTCACAACTAAATCTGAGCATGGATCACTCCATGATAGTACAATTTCAGTGGCCCTATCCACTCTCCATTCCTTTTGAATGGTGACCCCTGAGACTTGGTTTGTCCCACTTGAGTTCGATGACCAAACTCTTTCTAAGAAGGAGTTCTCTCCAACATCAGAAACTAGAATTGAAGTCCTTATTTGTCCAAGCTGATTAGTTTGAAGTTTTCAACTGGATAAGATGTCTCGGAGGCCCACATGCCTCAAGTTTAATGACTGCAGGAAATAACAATCTGGGTCACCCTAAAGAGCTCAAGACCACTGTGTATTTAACGTGAATTGAAGGTCTCTCTTCTTTTTTTTTTTTTTTTTTTTTTTGAGGTTTGACATGTAGAGAAAAATAAATATCTGTTTGCTGAGATCTCCATTTGCTTGTTTGCTTGAATAAATTCAGTGTATGAATAGATCATTTCCAGAAGCCCCAGGAACCACTACTTTGAAGACTGGTTAAATATATCATGCCAAGTAATGAAGCTATAGACTTATAGGAAGAAAGAGAACCATCAGGAGGTCCAATGAATGGAATATGAGCAAAAATCAAAAGGTTGTTCATACTTATTAGAAAATAATGCATAGGCAATATGTTAAGGTACCCAAAGTAGGGACCAATGAGACTATGAACTGTAAACCAGATTTTTTTAAATTTATTTTTTCTTTTGGATTAACAGGCATTAAGAGGTTTGGTTGATATTTCCACACATGAACCAACAAAATCCAACCTTCTTCCCCCTCCCCTTTTGCCCTAACACAATCCCTCCTGACATCTAGTAATCATTATTGTACATTCAAGTTTACTTTTTGAGGATGCATATATGAGAGAGAACGTGCGAACATGTATTTCTGCATCTGGCTTATTTCACTTAACATATGGGGCCAAATGATACATTGATTATATTTCTTAATATTTTATAATTAGAAAGCAGTATGATAAATTGATTAAAACTCACACAAAAAGATTCATTGATAAGCTCCATCAGTATCTCAGAAACCCTGGAGACAACATACATTTTAAACTTATTCTATGATCAGATTGACCCCCCCCCCATATCTTCATTTGTGAATTGACAAAATAGCCTCTTTCACCTACTTGCTTTAAAGTGAGTTATGAGAAAAAAAATTGTAGGCAGATCAAAGAACACTAAATAAGTACTATAATTTTCGGGGAAAATATTATGGGTATTCATATCATATACAGTAATGAAAATGGAAATTATTTACTCTGGGGACCCTGGCCACATTATTGTTAAATTATTTGCATCCTGATAAGTGATTTGCATGCTAATGAGAATGTATTCCCAGAGCAGTCTTTCCAAAGGTTTCTCTATAGTTTTTCTACTAGGTATATATGATACTGTGTGATACAAATACATAAAACCTCAAAAAGTCTGTGAAGTAAATTACCCTTTCTTTCCTTTGCAATATACTTCGGGGGGGGGGGTAGTGAATGTTTTATTTTATATTTGCCAGCTTGTTGATAATGAGTTCTTCTTAACTCTATGGATTTTTAACTCATTTATATCTTTATTTGCTTATTTAATTCTTCCATGACTACAACACATAGTCACATTGTTCAGTGTGAGCTGAAGGTCTTTTCTCTCTGCACAAATGGATAAAGACTCAGGATCCCCTGATGGAAGATTTAAAAAAAAAATACTCTGTCAGAATTCTTTTCTCTCTCCAATGTTTTATATTGGATTTTTACCCATATGCAACCAAAAAGAAAAACAAAAAAGAAATATCTTCTTTTGGGTACAAATAAGGTTTTGCCTATTTGAGTGAATTTTAATTCAGCTGTTCTTCTCCTGAATAATATTCATTATTCTTGTCTCCCCAGAGGTGGTATTCCCTGTGTCAGCTTGGATTCAGCCCCTGCACGGAGAGCGCACATTCGGTCAGAGGTCCTGTAGATATATATTGCAAATAAAAATAAGTTGATTCTCTCAGGAGTGTTCTTACACTAGCCAAGATATAACTTGAAAGGTTAGTGGGGAAGGGGTTCATTCCCAAAGGGAAAGACTGTTTCCCCACACTTGCTTGTTGGAGGATGAATACGCTAATTGGAAAACTAGAAGTTCTGGGGATTTGCAAGTGGAACAGGTGAAAATGTAACTGGTGATAATTAAAGGCTAATTATCTTCAACCCACAATTGGCCACAGGAGGTTCTTCTGAGCCACACAAAAAGAGAGGCCGAGAGGAAAAAAAAAAAAAAAAAAAAAAAGACATGCAGAAGAATCTACAATTCTTTTATACACCTGTGCTATTAACTATAGGCAGGAATTGAATCTGTGCATTCATTGATGATTGATGCCTACATTAGCCTGCTTATCACCTTCTCTCCAAAATCAGCCTTAATGATCAGCATATGTAACTCATAACAGCATTAGGATTTCTCTGCTGGTTACAAAATAGATATTTGTTGACTGTGATAGCAGATGCCTATAATCTCAGTTTTGAGGAGGCTGAGATAAAAGGATTACAGTTTCAAGGCCAGCCTCAGCAATCTAGTGAGACCCTATTTCAAAAATAAAAAAGGACTGGCAGTGTAGCTCAGAGGGGGAGTGCCTCTGGGTTCCATCCCCAGTTCTGCCAAAAAAAAAAAAAAAGAAGGAAGGAAGGAAAGAAGGAAGGGAGGGAGGGAGGGAGGAAGGAAGGAAGGAAGGAAGGAAGGAAGGAAGGGAGAAAGAAAGAAAAGAAGGAAGGAAGGATAGATACTCCTCTGATATCTCTAAAGAAAACTGTTTCTAACATACTAATCATTGCATTAACTCTTCCAGATCAGTCAGAGATATAAACTGCTTTTGTGGGTCTCCTCTTCAGCAATAGTTGGCATGGCATCAAAGTCAAGAACAACACAAGCCCTTTCAGGCAGTATTTACTTTTACTTAGACACTTATGTTTTGGGAGAGATTCCAGGAAAAATTCTTAAAACCACAATTGTGCTGTGTGGAATAAGAAAAGTCTAGCCTAGGAGAAATGCAATGTCAAAATGGTCATCTAGGAACCTTAGTTTAATGCTATTTCTATGGCAGAGTGGGGGTACATGATGTACATGGTGTATTCCTTACAATACTGCTTCCTTGTGAGCATTTCAGAGTGTCAGGTAACCTGCTTGTCCTCTTCCCTGAAGCCCCGCCCCTTGTGCACTTCACAGCTAACATATCAATGCACAACCTTACTCCTAATTTGACTGGAGCTGAGTGGCCCAGAAGTGGACACTGGTCCAAGCCAAGAATGTGAAGGAACTTCCCTAGGACTTTTCAAAATGAATCTGAGTAACACAGGTAATCTCTCTCAGGTGGCAAAATTTTATGACATAACACCCAGCAGCCACCAACCACTGTAATTTTCATTGCATGGAGAAAGCTGTTCTATAGTTTGAAAAGAAATCAATCTGACTGGAGAGAGTAAGTAGAAATGTGCAAAATTTAACAATAAGAGCAGAAAAGACTTTTTACCTTTTGAGCCCTTAAGATTTTGGGTCGTTCAACACTTCCTTGGATCGTGTGCCCCAAATATCCCTTTTGGACTTAAATAATTAATGTCAGGATTTTGATATTTAGAACTGAAAGACTTCTAAATGAAGGCACACACAATGGAATATCACCTAGGAATGTTGACCAAGGGGATTTTTGTGATATTTTCAGTCCACAGGCCTGCTGCCATCAACAGAGAACAGAGCATCTTCCCTTTTGGGATGAGTACTGGCTTAGAGGAAGAAGAAATACACCATTTGGGTTTGGATAGAAAAAACATTTATATGGCAGAAAATGCTTTTCATGAAACAATGATGCTTATGGAACTAGGAAGCAATCGACTCAAATCTCTGGAATAAAAGAAAGACAATAAAGCTGGGGGGGGGGGGGATGGCGCGTCCTGTAATTCTGGTGCTTGGGAGGCCCAGACTGGAGGATTACAGGTTCACAGCTAGCCTCAGCAATTTAGCTGAGGGGAGAGGAGGAAAGGAAAGGGAAGGGGATGAGACAATCATAAAGCCAAGGAGAAAGAGAAAGAGAAGTGGAAAGAGGAAAATTCCCTGTATAAGAATGAGTCCTCAACTTAAATTAGAAAAGGAGAAGGACTGTGTCTGAGAGCTAGTTCATAGCTGCAGAAAAAATGACTACAACTTTTTGGAATGTTTTTAGGCCTTCTAGAGGGCCAGTGGAAATAGAGTTAGCCAGACAAGACAAAGTATCTTTGTGGTAACTTGAAGGCATTGTCAGTGTACGTGGAATGGACCATATAAGTCAGGACCACAATGGATTCGGCATGGAAGTAGTTGATGGTGTAGGAAGTGACCTCCGTGATCAAAGACCTGACACCATGATTCACACTTCTGCAGAGACTACAGAAAGACAAGTTTTCCCAAGGTCAAGAGGGTCACTGTATTCTTATCATCTACACTTCATCTAAGTTATGTGGTTTATAACTAGATATCATACATAGGTGCAATCTGAGAATAAAGTAGTGAGGAATATCCTTTGAGTAAAAACCAGAAGTGACTAAATACCACTCATTTGACTCAGTTCATTTTCTGGAAACTTGAATGATTTGGAAATAGAATCTCAAATTATGAGAGTTCAATTTTCTATGCCCATGGTATTGACAGGAACTTGGACTACATATATATGAACAGCAGCCACTCACTGCCTATAACTCATTCAAGTATTAAACTTACCTGTCTATAAATTCATGTTGAAGTAACATGTAAGTTTTGGCTTTGTATTCCATGTTTTTGCATGTAGTATTATTATGAGCATACCAGAAACAAAATTGGAGGTTTTAATTTAATAGACATGCCACGGTATTTGAAAAGAAATGACACATTCATTAGAAACTGATATGTCAAAAAGCTAATTATTATTCTTGGCTAGTTCTTCACTGAAGCAGATTTTTTTTTTTTTTTTTTTAGAGTGTGCTTTGCAGTTGGAGACCAGTAGCTTTGCAAATGTGTGTAATACATTAAAGACAAAAGGAGCTTCCTTTTAATTAATGGCACAGTTCTAACTTGATCTAACTGGAACAGTATCAGGAAGAGCCAGCAATGTCACCCCTTTTATATTTCACAGCGTGTTTATCTTTCACAGAATTGTCTTAGGAGAATTCATCCTGGAGGATCAGGATTCTGAGCCAAATGCAGACACTGAAAGGATTGAACTAACTAAAAATTCAGTGCCAAATAAAAAAGTTTGGCTCTTCGAGTGTAACATTTGAAAAAGTAGATTTGAATAGAAAAACAAAGGACTATCCCCAGAAATACATCATTTGTTGATAAATTTGTGTTCTATAGCATAATTTATTTTAATCAAAATTCAGAACTGAACTGCAAAGAGAAAAGACAAGAAATCAGAGATATTCCAACTGAACTTACTTTAAAGGGCAGTGGGACCATTGGTGCTCAGATTCACTTAAAGTTAGAGAAGCCCCCATGGCTTTGCCACATCTTAGGAATTTGCCAAACACACATTCAAATGCCTGTGTACTGGTACCTACAAATATGAACAGAACAACAAAATTAATACCCAAACTAATTTTTATTTAGACCATACTATGTGCTAACCCCTTGAATCATAGCATCTCTGTTCATCTTTCTAGCAACCAGTGTTACCGATAAGTAAATTTCCATGTTAAAAATAAGTAAATTATGGGCTCTAGTAGGTTAAATCAGTTGCCAATATTACTTAGCTAATTATTGACTAAGTTGGGTAGAAACACCAACTGAGTCTAAAATCTGAGCTATTAATCACTTACATATAGACACTTAACACTGGGAGACTTCTTGATCAGTGGTGGTGCAGAGAGGCAAGAACTAGGGCACTAAGGAAAGGAAAACTTTCCTTGGAAGTGATGTGGAGGTTGGCAGTGCTTTAATTCAGGACCCCTTTGGTATGAAGTGACCATGGGATTTCCAGATGGACTTGAGTAAGCACTTGGGTGCATGGAACTGGAATGTGAGAGAGACCAGAGAAAAGAAAAGGGAGATTTTAATGCAACATGCAGGAAAAAGTCAGAGGCAAGAATAATGTAATATATGGAGATAATATACAGGGAGAATTCAGTTAGTCAAGCCTCAGAGAACATCAGTGTTTAAGAAGTTTTTCAGGAATGGCAGTAATGGGCAGGAATTGTTTTATGGTTTGGATCAGGAATATCCCCCAAAAACCTCATGTTTGAAAGTTTGTCTACAGTGTAACAAGCTTCAGAAGTATGCAGAGCTGAGGGAGGTGGCTCCCTGGGGGATGTGCCCTGGAGGACTGTTTCTGTCTCTGTTCCTCTCCTCTCTCTCTCTCACTCTCTGCTTCCAGACTGTGCTGAACTGAGCAGTTTTCTTCCACCATGCCCTGTTACCACAATTTTTCTGCCTTAGAATCAGCCAACCATGGACTGGATCTTTGAAACTGTGAGCCAAATAAATCTTTCCTCCTCTATGTAGTTCTTGTCAGGTATACTGGTCAAAGAGATAAAGAAGCGGACTAATACGGTAATCAGGAGAGCAATTTGCAGAAACCTAGAAAAGAGAAAAGTATATAAAAACCATGAAGACAGAAATTTTTTTTTCCTGTTTCATTCACCAGTGTATCTCAAACACCTGAAATAATGCCTTGTACATAATAGAAGCATCCAAAAATAGTTGTTTAAATATGTCGATCAACACTCAGTGCTGCCAGGAGGAAATTAATCTTTGTGGTTGAAACAATCAGGGTCTGAATATAGGTGACTCAATATCAGGGTCACTCAAATATTCTTAAAATGCTCATTTCCTAAACCTACATTGAACATAATCTACGTGCTTAAAAAATGTTTTCATGCTAGTTTTAAAAAGGTATATTTATGCAGTTTATATGATTAAAAATAATAAGTGTTTCAGATATTTCTACATGCTTAAGTATTTTCAAATTAGTTTTTTTTAAGGAAGAAAATTATAAGACCACCTATGATCAAAAAATTCTAATTATTTCAGAAATTGCTTACTAAGAATTTCTTTCCTAATGCATTGCCTAATTTCTGAAGAAATAAAAGACTGGAGAGTTCTATTAGTTTTTAACCTTAGATTTGCCTACTTTCATATATACCTACATGTTCAGAATCTTTCATTAATTTTTCAGTGGGCTTATGATTTATGAAGCAGTTAATATGAATTTAGGAATTATCTGCTTCCAAAAATGCATCATAATTTGTGTCGAAGTAACAACTGTTTAAAAAAAGAAAGCCACAGTAATCACTTGGTTGTGTTGGCTGACAAACCTGGAGTAATTAATCTTTGTTTTCAGTGAATATTTTATTAAATTAATTTTCAAAATATGTGCAAATTACAGTTTTTTTTTAAAAAGCCTTTATATGTGACAGTGAGATGTAATGAAATGTACTCAAGCCCAGATATAAGCACCTGCCAAGATTTGAAAAATGAACTGCTTTTTTTTTTTTAACCCAAAGAAATCCAAGGGACTAGAAGCTTGCCAAATGAATAGTTATAGGCATCTTTGTTACTGTATGCTCTGGCACTTGCTTTCTATTCACTGGAATTTGCTTATGACACTGTGACATGAAGTAGGTCAGGCTTTGGCCACAGAGAGACCTGGGTTTGGATCCTACTCTTGCTACTTCCCAGCAATGGGACTTTGAACAAGTGATTTCACTTTTCTGAGTTTAATAAGAACTCCATCATTAGGTTATAGTAAGTTCTATGGTAACATAAACTATTACATTTGTCTTGTTCAAAATCAATTCTAGCTCCTAGAACAGTAGGAGTTTGATAAATATTTGTTTTATGAGTGTAGAGAGTATGCAGGAACACATGCATACACTGCTTCGCACACGGGTTACTCAACAAATGCTTCTTTTCTTTTTCCACCTACACAATTATTTGCACCAGTCGAAATCATCCCAAATGTTACTGCTGTTGCAAAGAGAGTGCATTTCCAGCTTGAATTGTTGGAGCAATCATCTCAGTCCTCTAGAAATTCTTTCTCTTTGGAGATGTCACACCTCCTACATTATGACTCATAATTGAATGCTCCAACATAATGCTATCGAAATATTGTCCCCAATTCCTCCGAAGTTTCAGGAATTACTTTCTTCATTTTCACTCATTCACATGACATCCATAAATTCAGAGTTTAATTATCATAATAGAGTTGAGTTTTACCAGTATTTTGGTTAAATAAATGACAAGCCATGTCAGACATCCTGCCTTTGGTTGACGCGCATAACATATGCTTCCTCCACTGTAAATTCTACTCATGGTTCTCTGTGTCAACAGCAATGGTGTAATGAAATACGTACTGATTGTTATTGAAATTAGGGCAACCAACAAAGAAGATGCTGAAGCAAGTTTATTATTTATCTTACATTAAAACTATTATAAAATTGAAGCAGTGGTATGATTCAATTTAGTTTTGCACAGAACTATCGATCTTGATTTTTACACAAAGAAGTCCTTTTGGACTAAAGCTTTACACAGAAAATCAATTTGCTTAAAATGCTTCCTTTTATACATAATAGCTTACTCATCGAAGGCTGAAATTCTGCATGTGAATAAAACTGCAGCTCCCTTTTGCCAGTCACAAGAAGTAATATGTAAATTATAATTGGAATATTATGGCAAAAACCTAGAGGCCACAATCTTTCCACAAGATAATTGGATGTCAATAATGATCCAGGGAAACATTTAAAGCTACACCTCAACATGAGTATAAATGTCCTCAAATCTATCTTTTTAAAACATGTTTCTATTCTTTGTGTGCTGAACATCTGCAAATCTAAGAAGGAATACAAATAGCTACCCAATGGAAATATTTTGGTTTCATGTAGAGACTACAGCCCTGAGGGGGAAGAATTGTATTTGTCTTAGTTTCAAAGGTGTTACTACCTGGTGATTAGACTGTCAATCTGACCAGGTATTTAACCTTTATGAATCTCAATTTTCTTATTTATAATATTGAAGAAAATCCCTATTAAGTCTAAAATGCTTAAATTCATCAATAGTTCCATGAACATTTTATCCTTTGAAACTATATTACTTAAATATTGGAAGTAAAAAAAAAAAAGTGTGTTGTTGCATTTGAACTTCCATGAGAATGCACTAAAAGAACAGTGAGGGTACCATACAAAAACTCTAACCTCAGATTTTTTCAAAATGTATCCTGTTTCATGTGAATTCAAGACAGCTTTATTTTTGAAATTTTATCAATTAACTTAGAAACATAAGATTTCATATAATGTTTTCCATCTGTTTTAGTAAATAATGTATTAATTAAATGAGTGGAATAGCAGAGATTTGGAAGCAACTTCCAGAATCTGACAAATATGATTTTGCTAAAGCAGTACATATCTATCTTATTCAAAAGCAATTATATTAACACACAGTCATAATTTCTCTTATTAAGGTTTACATATGAATTTGATGATTGGAAGTAAGACATTGCTGCTATAAACATTACTTCTCATTGTGACAAAAATATGTTTTCCATGGTCTTCTTAGTTCATCTGATAAAGATCTAACTTTTTCTAATATATCACAAAAATTGCATCCAGACTCTTAGGGTGATAACACAGATTCCATGCACAGATATAAAATATACTTGTTAATACAATAGAGGAGTGTTACAATTCGCCTATGATCTGCTTCCACTCAATCTCCTCAAAGCTAATTTCAGAATCATTTTCCCATAAAGTTTTAATTGGGAGTGTCTCTTCACTACAGATCTAATTATTTCCTACTATACCATGAGCATGACATACTTCCGGCCTCATATACCCTAAAGGATTTCAATTAATTCTGGCTATTGTGAAACATTAGGAAAGTAATTCCTAGACATTGTGCAATATGCCTAATTTGTATATATCTAAAGAAATGTGATCGCACATAATCATATTTTACTGGAGGCCAAATAAAGGACATAAATGTGTTATTGAAAGACAAGTCTTACTTGATTGAAGTTTGTTTTCCTCCAGAGCAGTTTCTTCAAAAATTGTAGCAAACGAGGATTATTCCATTTTCTTATGCAGAAGAGGAAAAGACTAATCTTTTAACTCTAGCAAATAATGGATGCATTTTAATAAGGCTTTTAAAAACCCGAAATTAGCATAACATAAAAAAGAAATTAGACATTTTTATCAGTAACTACATGTAATAACTAATTAATGAGAAAGTACATTTTTCTAAATATTCATAATTTTCCAAATAAATCAATAACTCAGTAAATAAATTAACATCTAATAGATTAGTCTACTTTAGTTCATAATTATTAAAATCTGCTGCATTTTCATAATACAGTTGGATCCAGCTATAGAATAATGACTGAGAATAGACTCTGCTGACAGCATCCTGCTTACTTGCTGTAAGAGTTTAGGGACAGTTTTACTCTCAAAAATCTTAATATGTTCAACTCTAAGAGGCAAATTGAAAAAAATACCTTCTTTTTTCCTCATCATGGTTAAATAAGATAATGCCAGTAAAGTTGCTAGAAAAGCACCTAGCACTTACATAGCACTGTAATCAGCAGTGAGTAGTTCTTATGCCACACTTGCCTGTCCTAGAAGTCTTTCTGTGTGCAAGGAGATTTATACAAAGTGAGCACAATGACCTCAGCCCCTTTCATTTGTGTGGAGTTGAAAACACTGAGGTGATCTCCAAACTAGATTCCTCTCATGACCCTAATGCCACAAGGCTCCACTGGCTCATCTGCCTTCCACTCCAATGGTGACTGGTGTTTGAACCAGATTCCCAGTACTCAACAGTGAAATTCCTGCTGTAGCATCATCCAGCTTTACCTTGTCTCCCTGTTGTCTGTCCAGTATTAACCTGGTCCTAGAGGATTTCATTGTGATCCCTAACATTCAGCAAAAAGTTTCCTATAGTTACCTCAATTTTCCTGGTGCAATTAAAGATCATTTGCTCTCTTTTTTAAAGTTGATATGAATAAGCTGGTTAGCATGCTTGGCATAAGGAGTTATTATACTTGAACGTTAATATTAAGAATGTGAAAGCAAACTTGCGTAGAGTTCAATGTTACATAATTTTGGCATTGCTGAAACCATAAATGGGACTCTGTCTTATATGTAATGAATTTTAAAACAACCCTGAGAACCGCCCCCCCCAAAGAAAAAGATCTCCAACCACTACTTCAAAATTCTTTTAGTTCGAAGTTTTAACTTGCATGCAATTTAAACCTCTTTGTCTATAATGGAAGCCTATTTTATCTTGTTTTGTTCTCAATAGATATGGAGAACAGCTACTGATTGTTTTGCTAGTAGTTTTTATCTTTCTGTACATTATTCCTCTTTTCTCAAAATCCCTCTTATTCTAGGCTTCTGAAAGAACCACTTGTCTTCTTTAAATTTGTCTTTCTTTATAAAATCTCCAAAAATATACTTGTAAATCTGCATGCTATTTTTCCTACTTAATAAAAACACTGCAAGCAGATAATATCCCTGTTCTTTCTCATTTTGTGTAACTAGTTGTTATTATGCATTGAGAATTACAAGTATACATATTCCTGCTTAATATTATGTCAGATATACTTCATTTTGAGTTGATATTAATAGCAATTCTGGCTTTATTTCTATATTCCTCAACTGTGTTTCTTTATATTGAATTTACTTATAACATATTATTAGCTTGATTAATTTTATTCTCATAGCTTAAAAATATGTCTTGATGTGTCATGATGTATCTTCTTTCAAATATACTCTATTTTAGCAGAAAAAAATAGAATATTCGTTTTTTTTCTTAAATAGACAATGTTAAGCCCCCTCATAGTTCTGATCTCCTGACTTTTTGAAAATGGAAGCATCAGGACTGCTTTTGTCCTAACTAGCCCTCTGTCGCCCTCCTGATATCTGTTAATTCTACCCACACCAATCATGTACCTCACCGTGCGGGCTTTCCTGAAATTGTCTTCACTTTCTGGACACTCATCTACACTGCTTCTTTTCATGAATAAAAATGCTGCTCAATATTTGTCCCTTGAATTCATGTTTTCAGTTGAGGATTGAAGTCTTGCTTCAAGTCGCTTGGAACTGCAAATCGCATACCCAGTTGATAATCTAGTTATATTGATACCAACATTAAAAAAACCCCAAAAACAGAAATGTTCACTTTTTCTTTCAATTCTTCTCTTTTAACAAACTGCCTTAATTTAAAAAAGTATCCCCATGCTTTCATCAATTTTCCAAGAAAAGCTTCAAAATTATTTTCTCTTTTTCATAACACTTTGCTACTAAATCCACGTAGATGCCAAATTCTGTTTTACAGTTGTTATATATTCTGAACACTCACATTGTTTTCTCTCTTTTTTATCTCTGTTTTCTTGTCTTAATCCAGACTTTGATCTTCTACCTAAGTAAGAATACAGTGAACATTGATATGTTAATCAATATGGAACAGTCCCCTAAAAGCATCAAATTTCCAGTTATTTATTTTTGTGCCAATAAACATATTTGTACTTTTTAAAATATGATTTTTCAGCTTGATATGATATCCTTCTGCTAGTAAGTCTTACAAATAATGCCATCAGTGTAACAAATATTTTTCTACTTTTTCCCTCATTAATATTTAATTTTAAAAGTTACATCAATATACATGGAAAGAACATAAGCTTGTCAAAGGAAAAACTTACTACAAGATGAGTTTCAAAGATCTGATTGGCTTTTATTAGCAATTCATAATCCAACTGGCATCCCATCTACAAAACAGAAAGAAGCTCTGTTGAGCTAAACAAAATGGGTGAGTTTCATAGGCAAACAAAAGTGGAGGAAAAGCAAGAACAAGGAACAACTAGCAGATAAGTTGTTAAGAGGCTACTTTCCTTAAAATATAGTAGAAATTGTGTTGGCTTCATGAGATTTTGCTACTATCTCTTTCCTAATTTCTGGGACGGTTTAGTGGTTTGGAACTTTACTATGAATGGTTCCACTTGGATCCTGTTGTTTTTCTTTAAAAAATTTTACCTTTTTCCATCTTAGTGTCCACATTTATTTATTTAATTTTTATTGGTGTATTGTAATCATACATCTTTGTTAGGTAAAAGCTAGTAAAGGCATACAAGCACAGATTTCTCATTTAATCCTTCCCCAATTCCCAATTCCCACCCCACTCCTCGCCCTCCCTCCTCAGTTTACTGATTGACTTTGATATGTTTGTGAAAGTGCATCATGTGCATTAGGGTGCCCCCTTTCACCTTCAGTTAATTCACCTTTGTTCATCTAAGGGTTCTCCTTCTTCATCTGGAGTCCTTCTTATGTCCCACTGTCTCCCTAGCTTCCACATATTAGGGAGAACATATGATTTTTTTACTTTTTGTGACTGACTAATCTCACTTAGCATAATGTTTTCTAGTTCCATCCATTTCCCTGAAAATGATATGATTTTGTTCTTTATGGCTGAGTAAAATTCCATTGTGTACATATCTCATAGTTTTGTAATCCATTCATCTGTTGATGGACATCTTGGCTGGTTCCGTAGTTTGGCAATTGTGAATTGTGCAGCTATAAACATAGATACACATGCATTGGTCTGAAAAAGAAATTCAGAAAACAATTCCACTTACACTAGCACCCTGAAAAATAAAATACTTAGGAATAAACATAACCAAGGAAGTAAAAGACCTCTATAAGGAAAATTATAAAAAGTTGAAAAAATAAATCAATTAAGACCTTAGAAGATGGAAAGATCTTCCATGCTCTTGGATAGGCAGAATAAATATCATCAAAATGGCCATTCTCCCAAAAGTGATCTACAGATTCAATGCAATGCCCACATTTATTTTTACCTCAGTTTTAAATGTAATCTAATATATTTCTTCTAAATATACTCTTTTCACATGTCTTTTTTCTATTTACTTCCAATTATTTCTTGGTTAGCAGAGGTTAATGCATTGGTAGATTGTGATGGTTTTAGCTCAAACAATATTGTCTGAGTTCTTGTATACTTCATACTAGTTTCTCTATAATTAAACTTGAAGGCAGACTAACAGGTTAAAATCCTTGCCTCGTACCTTCTTTCCTAGAAAGTCTTGGGTATTTTACTCTATTTCTACTGCATTGAGCTTCTTTGTAGAAATCTTAAGCCAACATGATTTTTTATCCTTGAAAGTGACTTGAAAAATATTTATTACTCAATATAATCAATAATGAGTTAATATCCACATTTTATAAAGAACTTCTACAACTCAGCAAAAAGAACAAAAACACTGGTGGTTAAAATGGTCAAGAAATTTGAATAGATATTTCTTTTTTAAAAAATGATACATAAATGGCCATTAAGCACATGGAAAAAAGATGCTTCACTTTTTTTTTTTTTTTTTTTTTTTGTGTGTGTGTGTGTGTGATACTGGGGATTGACCCAAGGGCATTCTACCTCTAAGTTACACCTCAATTCCTTTTTATTTTTTAATTTTGAATCAGAGTCTCACTAAATTGCTGAGGCTGGCCTTGAACCTGTGTTCCTCCTGTGTCTGCCTTCCAAATACTAGGATTATAGGCACATGCCCCTATACCTGGTAATACTTGACATACTTAGTAAATCAAAACCAGTCTGAGAAGAGGTTTGTGGTAATCAAAAAATAGAAAATATAGTAAGTGTTGGTAAGGATGTGGAGTAGTTAGAATCCTTGTGTATTGCTAGTAAAACTGTTAAATAATGCAGCTTCTATACAAAGAGTATAATGGTTACTAAAAAAATAAAAATGAAATTTCCATATGATCCAGCAATTCTGATTCTAGGTATATACCCAAAATATTTAAAGCCAAGATTCTAACAGATATTTGTAAACCTATGTTCATAGCAGTATCATTCACAATAGCCTAAGGGTGGAATCAACCATCAATGTATCCATCAATGAATGAATGGAGCAAAGCGTACATACAGTGGAATATTATTCAGTCTTAAAAAGAAATTAAATTTTGACACATACTACCACATAGATGAATCTTGAAGACATTATACTGAGTGAAATAAGCCAGTCACAAAACAACAAATTCTGTACGATTCTACTTATAGTAATCACCTGGAGTAGTCAAATTCATAGAGATAAAAAATAGAATAATACTTGCCAGGGATTGCAAGGGGGAAAAGTTAGCAATTATTGTTTAATGGTTATTGAGTTTCAACCAACAGGATAAAAACAGATGGCAGTCATGGTTGCACAATAATGTGAGTGACTTAATGCCAATGAGCCATAAACTTTAAAATTACTAAAGTGGCAAATTTTATATTGTGTATAACTATTTTCTTAAAAACAACATAGTGTAAGTTTCAAATGGCACATACTACTTTTAATTAAATACTAATCGATGATAATAATTAACTTCCAAAAATGACACGTATTTGAGTACTAAAAAT